>MBFL02000334.1:0-37892 GCA_001696595.2 Aspergillus hancockii | reverse complement strand
GGGAGGGGGTTGCTGGGGTTGATGTTGGAGAAGTTGCGGGGAGGTTTGTGAGTGCTTTTGTGGAGAGGGTGAATAGGGATTTTGCTTGTGGGGGTGGTGGTGCTACTGGGGAGAAGATTGAGGAGGTGTATAGAGTTAGGGAGGAGGATCTTCTTTGATTGTGTGGGGGCTGAGGTTGGTGATCGGAGATACCTTCTCCGTTGTAAAGAGCAGTGCTTGCTACCAAAAGTAGATTGGTAGCTAGTGGAAACCCAAAGCTAGAGTCTCCATTAGTAGATAGTACATGTCTGTAAGTCTAGCTTATGATAGACCGACTCAATTCTCCCTGTCTTCTGCTGGTCCTATGCAGAGATTAGATACCACAGACACCGGATCCAGTTAATAGAGCAAGCATAGCCAGTCGTTCGATCCAAGGTAGGCCATTTCTTTCCTCCGGGACATTAGGCGTACATGATTTGAAAAAAGGGGTTGAAGAAAAGTATATATATATAGAAGAGAAGAAACCAAATAGCCAAACAAATGGGCTGAAGAGCTAAAGAAGTGATAGAAATCAAGATAAATCAAGTGCAGCAAGCCCAGAGGTTTGAGAGTCCTGGTGGACAAATCACAGAGCACAATAAGCAAATCGAGAGGGGTATACGGGCAAGCGATTGAAACCGTCAAAGAAGCCGAGGGTTCACCGGGGGAAACGTTTACAGGATAACACATCCTTGTTTGGATCCATTAGATCCTTGGGCCTTCACATCAAGAGCGACCTTAGCCGCTTCGTAGAAGGTCTCCATAATACCGCGGTTCTGGACGGCGGAACATTCTGTCATCGAAGGGTTAATAGGGCCTCTGTCGTAGGGTATCGACCGTTCTTACCCAGGTATTTCACAGCGCCAATTTCCTTTGCCTTGGCTAGACCTTGTTCATATGTGATAGCATTCGGGTTAGGGTTCTCGAATTCATCCTTTCTCAAGTCGCATTTCAGCGCTGTGAGGACCATCTTCACACCGGGGCAGTTCTCCGATATCTCGTCAACCCATTTGCTCGCCACGTTTTCGAACGAATCCGGGCTATCGACCTGCATACCGAGTACATTCAGTCCCTGTCCATCAATTCTCAGGCGCAGAGGCTCCTCACGCTAAAACAAAGCATTATCACATGTGTGTCTTCGTACGATAGCGCACGCAATCGGTCAAATTCCTCCTGACCAGCTGTATCCCATAGCGATAATTCCATGTGTACATTGTCGACAAAAATATCTGGACGACCATGAGTATGCGGGTCGGGCAAAGGAAGTGATGGGCGCCATACCGTGGACATAGTTCTCTATAAGTGGTACAGTCAGCAAGCGTAATTAATTGAAGTAGGGGTTCAAGGACACACCAAAAACGGTTGGCTCACTATGCGAGAAGGATGACGTTAATATCACAGAGTATGCCGACTTAGGAAAAAGACCATTTCTTACTAAACTGTTGGGAAAAACCTAAGTGAGCAGAAATTAGTGGCCCTGTTGGATGAAAAAGACAGGGACGGTCATTTACCCCCTCGTGAACACATTCAAGGCTGAAGTCTTTCCACAAGCTCCGTCACCACTAAGTTCAGCAGTTAGAATCTTTTTCGAGTATTATCCAGTAGGTCTCAGGTTTCACTGACAGTAGCACCATCTTGCGCCGGACAACTGTCTGACGCCCGCATAAGCCCATCGTGAAAGGATCGTTGGTATTCGAGAATTTGAGTTGGTATGCGCGAGGAGTAGCGATAAGGGGGGTAGGACGAAGGGATCCGATCAATTAGGCCCGAAATCCTACGAGGCGTATATATCAAGGTTATATATCAGAAGATGGGAAAGGAAATAAATTTTCCAGATCGGTGATAAGTTAAATGAGGAGTTGTGGCACTGATGGTGAGAAAGCAAAGCCACGGTCCTGGGCCGTGCAGAAGATGTCATCGGACCTCAAAAGGGTCAGCGAATGAGACGATCCTCATCCGCCAAGGACTCAGGTCGAATTTCGCCTCATTCCATGTGCCTGAACCTAGAGCCTCCCAATGATCTGTCCCCGACCTAGCGAGATACTTGGTCTCTAAAATTGCGCCGCAGTTCCTGTTGTTCGAATAATTAGAGTAGAATCTGGATGGTTGTGATATCCGCCTGTTGCTCCATTCCATTTGGGGGATCATCTCCTGGTACTGACAGACAAGCTTCAGGCAAAACAATGGCTTTGTTCGAAACGCTCTCAACGTTTTCTTAATTGTGTATTCTCAATTATTCGATGGCTTAAATCGCTCCAGATCCTATTTCAAATTTACGGATTAATGTGAATTGTTTCTTATCTTTTGTTTATCCGCCCATTAGACCTATATTCAAGGTTATCGTTAGTATATGGTACACATGAGACCGTCCCCACTGCCTCAGCTTGAGAGTGATATATTTAGAAATCATCCGAGCCCACTATACTACCTTATTCTAAACGGTGATGGATAAGCCACGGCCTGGAAGACGGATCAAGCATAATTTCCCTATATTACCATCATTCTACGGTCGTGACACAGCATTTACTCATGCTCCATCCAATGTATATCCACGGATATATTAGATACAGGCAAAACCCTGTGTGTAGCCTTGTAGTCTTGAAGACCCTCCACATTGCTGACTCTATTAAGCATAGGTGATGTGATGCCCATCAATCCATGACCTCACTATATAAAACATATCAGGTCCTGTACGGGGTATATGGAGATCCCATGTGTGCTATACGCCGATACATAAGGTGTGTGGCCACTGACTGTACCCTCTTGCAAATCCGGATATTCAATCAATCCAGAGTGAAGTCAAGTAAACACTGCAAAATCTCAGTAACTACCACACGGTAGTATCAATGTGACATTGGAGATTGTTGCACATCATTGCAACACATAGAACAAAAACACTGGAAAAAGTACGGTCGGATCCATCGACCAGTAACTAAGTCAGCGGTAGCGCGGGGAACATAAGAAGAGGCCTCGACAAGCCCCGGCCTCCGATAGGCCGCGGGAAGCTCCATTGTCTCTCACTCTCTTTGACCTCCATTATTTACCTGCTTCAACGACAACAACTGAACGAGTTTTACATGTGCACTTAAGAAGCGATCGAAACTTTTCGTCAATTTTTTATACCAATAGACTAGAAACACCCCAAGAACCACAGACGAGAACCCCACACAGCTACACACAATGTCAGACGACGATGACTTCATGCAAGATTCTGGCGACGAAGAGTGCGCTTCTCCCATCTAATGCTGCGATGTCTGGAACTCGGAATAACTCACTCTGCTAGATATGACTTCGAGTACGAAGATGCGGACGACGACGAGTCGGGAGACATCGGGATCGAGAATAAATACTACAACGCCAAACAAATGAAGATAGATAATCCGGAGGAAGCGATCGACGAGTTCCTGGAGGTACCGGCTCTCGAACAGGAAAAAGGCGATTGGTAAATATCATCTGCACATATTGGGTTGCCTAGTCAGGCCGCTGATATTATCTAGGGGCTTCAAAGGGCTGAAGCAAGCCATCAAACTGGAATTCAAGCTTGGGCGATATAGTGATGTAGGTTCCTCGTTCCCCCTTCTAGACTCGGTGCGGCGCTGATTGGTCCAGGCGGTTGAACACTACAGAGAACTCCTTACCTTTGTTAAATCCGCTGTCACACGAAACTATTCCGAAAAGTCTATCAATAACATGCTGGATTACATCGAGAAGGGCTCGGACGATGACAAGGCCTACCAGTGCATGGAAGAATTTTATTCGCTGACGTTACGATCATTCCAAAACACCAACAACGAGCGCCTGTGGCTGAAGACCAATATAAAACTGGCCCGCCTATGGTTAGAACGCAAGGAGTACGGTCAACTGAGCAAGAAGGTGCGGGAGCTGCATCGGGCGTGCCAACGGGAGGACGGATCGGATGATCCCAGCAAAGGAACGTACCTACTGGAGTTATACGCACTGGAAATTCAAATGTATGCCGAGACGAAGAACAACAAACGGCTGAAAGCCCTGTACCAGCGTGCGCTTCGCGTGCGATCGGCTGTGCCGCATCCCAAGATCATGGGCATTATCCGGGAATGCGGAGGCAAGATGCACATGAGTGAGGAAAACTGGGAAGAGGCGCAGAGTGATTTCTTTGAGTCGTTCCGAAACTACGATGAGGCGGGTTCGATGCAACGTATCCAGGTTCTCAAGTACCTGGTGCTGACCACCATGCTGATGAAATCCGACATCAACCCATTCTATTCGCAAGAGACCAAGCCATACAAAAGCGACCCCCGCATATCGGCTATGACCGATCTCGTCGATGCATTCCAGCGAGACGATATCCATGCATACGAAGCGGTGCTGAGCAAGAATCCGGATGTCCTGGCGGATCCTTTTATCGCGGAGAATATCGACGAAGTCAGCCGGAACATGCGGACTAAGGCCGTGCTCAAGCTGATCGCCCCATACACGCGGTTTACGCTGGCGTTCATCTCGAAACACATTAAAATCTCCATCCCCGAGGTACAGGACATCCTGAGTTTCCTGATTCTGGACAAGAAACTCAACGCCAAAATCGACCAAGAAAATGGAACGGTTGTAGTGGAAAGCGCTAGTGACGTGGATCGACTCCGATCCCTTGAGGAGTGGACCGCATCGCTTCGGACCCTTTGGCGGGCCACATTAAATGATGGGGAAGGGTTCAAGGTCGACGACACCTCTCAACTTCACGGGATGAGGGGACCCCTCTTCCAATCGGGATTTGGCGACGAAGCACCGCCTGCAATGGGTATGCGTACTGGCACCCGCCGATTACGGAGTGGATGGAAGGGCAAAGGTTCAGGACACGGGACCAAGGCTACAGGTGCAGGGTATTAGTTTGTGGGTGTGAGCAGACGTAATCCTGGTATCTAAGTGTGCTGCAAAGGTTAATAAAAAAAATCAATAAATTATTCGTAAACCACTTCTCCAAACGATGGTACAATCAATCCATTAGCTATTCGTTTTCAAATGATTGGCACTGCAACATTCATACACCTATACATACATCATGCACTCGACAACAAGGAAAAAGCAAAAAAAAAAAACAGAAACCCCCTCTCCCAAGGAACCACCCCCCCTAAAAAAAAAAAAAAACAAATCCAGGGACCAGACAAAAGGACTCAAAAGAAAAACTCTGCATGATGCATACACTAGAGGGTCAAGTCCCAATTTCATCACCGTCACCACTAGTTGTTACCGCCCGCATCTCTCGGGGGGTTCATGATAGGAACAAATCGCCAACAAGTGTAAAACAGCAGTTGACGTTCCCACGGTCCACCATCGAGGTAGGGATCCACCGAACAACATCCGCTGTGGAGACCGATTCCACCCTCACTCGGGGTTAATCATGAGCAGACTACGTATTGTGCAGCAGAAAAGAGAAAGCAAACACTATCCAAGCAAAGGGAAAACTCGAGTAGCATGTACATACAGCATGTACCGTGTTGTTCTTTCTCTCCACTAACACGAATACGATTTTGCAGTAGGGAACGCCCTATTGTGGATATGAAGCTGTACTGAGTACTGAATATCCATGATTTATAGGCTCGTTCCTACTAGGTACAGAGTACAGGGCACAGTCTCCGGGAAAGACAGGGGGTGAATGTGGCTGTCGGGTTTCTACTAAGGGAAACTTTGATCGATAGGTAGATAGCCCTGAGAGACGGGTCGTACTGATTGACTAAACGCCCTGTTATCTGCGGACTACTTACTAGTACATTGCTAAAGACAATCGTTCTTAGTTTTAGAACATCTTGGGTGAAATGGGAGAGAAAATCAATAGAAGACAGGGGTGAAGAGAGGGGGTAAAATTTAAGAACGCTAACTAATTACAAGCACAAAGTCATCTCGAGATGTGCTGTACAGCAAAAATGATCATGTTCTAGCAACATATATACGGAGTAGTACATACTGTGCTGTACGGGTAGCTTAGATGTAATAGTTCATACAACTATACAGCTTATACCGAGCACAAGGCTCCGTACAAGCGGAGTCAACAGTAAAATGTGAAATGAGAGAGTGTGTGAGAGACTATGTTTAGATTTCTTTTTTCTTCTCGCCTTGCCAAGCGGCAGCATAACCTGGAAACTGGAGTACTTTGGACAATTGGCCGCCTGCCACCCGCCCCGCCGCAGTTGGGCTATGGACGGGGACGGAGAAGTCCCGGTGGCTTTTTTTTTTTCTTTACTAATAATTACCATGCAGGTTTTCCTTTCATTGTCTGTTACCTCGTTTACCAGGGACCGCTTAGGGTAAAGAAGAATAGAGTGATTCCTGATTAGTGGGAACTTCACAACGGAAATGATGTATACATACATATAATCCTTCTAACATTGAGTTTGTTTGCTTTCTGCAGTTTAATATGTGATTTATGGAGGCCATTGAGTAGCAACAGTGATGCTATTGGACGAAGCTCTAGTAAACTTTGGTGGTGAGGGTATGTACTTACGTGTCTTTAGGTCCCTAGGTACATATACATAATTTAGTACTGGAGGCGTGCAATGTCAGGTACCTAGGTACCTAACTCGGGGAGAGTCTTCGGTGTGTAATCGGTCACATAATAATAGCCTCAGTTATACCGAATCTTCATCCTTGTCTACACACTTAGGGCACCGAGGAATCTCCGGGGTCCGCATCTGCCCTACTAGGAGACTACCATAGGTCAGAGAAGAGGAACCTCTTGGAGGTGGCGAGATAATGGTTACAAGAATAAAAAAGGGAACGGAAGAAAAAGCAGCTATCAATCTAAATGAATGTGATTGTGATCACATCAAAACTCTAAGTATATGGTGTGCTTCTTTGTGGTTCCTTTGTTTTTTTGACTTTTTGTTCGTCGTGTTTCAAACTGTTTGTCTATGTACAGTGTATGTATGTATGTATGTATGTATGTGTGTAGGACGGAAGTGGAGAGGAGAAAAGCGGTATTCCAGCCCACCGGGAACAGAGGCCTGCTTAGTTGCTAGGTTCGGAACTCCGAATCCCAATCCGACGGATGAATCCCTGTCGTTTGTTGAGTAAGGTGGATGGGGCAATGGACAGTTGTAAATCAAAACCACCTCAGCATTCAGGTACCCGAGAAGTATGTACAACGGAGACAGGATGTGACAAGAGGAAAAAGGCAGCCGCTATCAAGCGACCCAGAGGGTTGAACCAGTATATAAGCTAAACGGGCAAATACGAATTCACGAATCAGTGCTGGCGATAGTCTCGAAGAGACAGCCGAGGTACCATATGCAAGCCCACTCTTAATTGGATCGAAAAACATCCTGGACCGTGGGAAGCCTAAGATGATGATTGGCAAGTTTCTGGCGTGTAGAAGAGGAGAGTACATCGCGGATGGACGCTCCAACCAGGCAGGTTGAAGGAGCTTGTAGCCGAGCTCATGGATGGGTGTGCCGGCCGGATGGGCCAGCGGGCGTTAGTCGGTTCATCCCAACTGACCAGGGATGGTCACGGCGATGGGGCAAGGAGGTGGGTGGTCTGATCTCAACTATCTTACCCGGCGCTCACGGGAGATTTGAGTTATAGTGCCGCAGATTATAGGGGGGGTGATACTACTAGTAGGGTACCATCTTGAGGTGATTGGGGGTGTGTATCCGCATAATCACGATCCTAGCGTGATAATCGTAACGTTGCTTCTTTGAGGCAATGAAGGTGAGTGGTGGTCATTGGAGGCCTTACAAGTAGCTCAACATTAAGGTCTGGTTCGATCATCGACGATGCGGTATTACGACTGTGGATGGACACAGTGGTAGGGATGCTTACACTTGAGATAGCTCTTATCACACATCGGTCTTCCGTCTCTGTACAGTAAAGCGTCCGCTAAATCTCCTGAAGCGGGACAGGAAAAGTTACCCGGAATAGAATGTCGCCATGTTATTGACTATTGACTAGTAGTATCGATACTTACTCCGCACTCGTATGCTGCATGCAAGACGGCAAGTAGCAGGGGGGCCCGTCTGGAGGATTTAGATTCGAATGCTACGGACTCCCCTGGGCGTGCAGACGAAAAGAAAAAGTCGTTGTTGCTAAGACCGAGTAAGGGCACTAGTCGGGGTTGACAATCAATGGCCCAGTTCGTACTCCTTTGGAGTCAGTCAGGACGGTGACTAGACTAGTGAGCTTGTTAAAGCAAATCTCAGGTTCTCAACAGCAGCGTTAGTTTCCGCTTAGTCTCGCTCCACCCAGCGTTTGTCATCCATGTCGGGACATGTGGCCGCTTTCCACTGCATAGAGATCGAAGACGTTGCATTCAGATCGCGCGTTTCCTCTGTTTTTATTTTATTTTTATTTTAAATTTTTTTTTTGCCCTCTTTTGTTATTTTCTTCCTATTGAAAGAAAAATAAAAAGACTAGATGGAGATTCCATATCTCTTGTCACTCCCGTCACGCTGGAAGCCTGAAACCATAAGGTTAAGTTCTGCACAGACAGCTGCGACCTGAGCACTCGGATGAATCCCGTGTGACAGGATCAAGGATAATATGAAAACGAGAGAAAAAAGATAGCCTTGGAGAGACAGCACTAGGTACTATCACCGAAGATCCCACAGCCCCCAGTTAAACAAACACCGTTCGGCATTTGCACTCCGAATGTGACAAGACAGTCTCCATTCCATGGTTGAATGAATGCTCTTCTATACATCCAGTTGAAATATCTCGATTTTTCTTCTTCTCACAATTTTTTCTGGATTTTGTCGGTACCAAGCGTATAACGGTATACTCTGTAGAACAAGAAGACATTGTTATCGTGATCATCATCCGCTCATGGAAATGTTACCGGTGACCTCGATCGGTTTTGAGCCAAGTCACCGCATTTAGTGTGTCTTCGGCCAATCATAAACGGCGATATATTCTATCGATTTCGAGTGCAGGGGCGAAAAATCGATATTTTAGTCGTATCTCATATTGATAAAATGTCGATAGATTAGACAAGGGAACTTCGGTAAGGTCAGGGCGGTATGGAGCAAATAGGCCCTGGAAGAAAAAAGAAAAGAAAAAGGAAAAAAGAAAAAAAAATTGTGAATTTTTAGATCGTCATTGGGGATCCATTCAAGTCATCATCAACCACCACTTAACCGGTTGTTCCGCTGCATTTGCAGCGCTAAGTTAGTAGTACTAGGTAGGGTGTAAGTAAGTAGTACCTTGGTAACTGACATCCACCAATTCACCTCCATTGTGATCATTCATTTACCTTCTCCTTTATTTACACCGTTGGAGAGAAATTTTATTTTTATTTTATCCCTCATCGGTCAATACTCTCTATCTCTGTCTTCTTTTTTCTAAATAAAATTATAATAATAACCTAGATTCTCCCTTTTGCAATCATCCCTTTTAGCCAGGTTTCTTTCTTATTTGCCCATTTCATTAGTTCCTCTGCTTCATGTGCAGGTCATTTCTTCTGTTCCTTCCCCACCCACAAACCCCCATTTCGTTTCCAACCGTCCAGTCAATCAATCAATCGCCCTATGACGGCCAAGTCGTAAGTCGACTGACCGTATTTCTTCATTGGTTTGTTTGTTTCTCCAAATGTTTTCCTTTTTCTTTTCTTTTCTTTTTTTTTTCTTTCCTCAAGCCTCTGATCGGCTTCACCTCATGTATTACCCATCTTCCAAGTATTTTGACTGGAGGGAGAGTGCAGTGCGACTAGTGGTTTTTGTTTTCTAGTTAACCAGACAAGACCCTATTAGTTTAACCACTAACCAGCAGCCACTACTAAAGAAATCAAAACCCCGCGCTGTCCACCGATCCTCAATCAACCACAACGAAGCTTCTCCCCACGAATGCGTCCGTGATATTAAATTCCCTTATTAAACCCAGATCGTCGTCCGACCCTATTCCATTTTCTCCTTGTTAGGTCCCTCTAATCCCTGTCACTTTTCTTTTATTTTTATTTTTCCCGTTAATACTACACTTTATTATCATTGATTTGATCATTTTTCTACCCTCAACGAGCGGCATCAAAGTATCTTCCATCTCATCCATCTATCTCCTTGCTTTACATCTCGCATACACTCCCTCAGGCACCTGTGAACCTGTTTGTGTATGCATTTTATCGTAAAAGAAACGTCAGAAGCAGGTCTGAGCCCTCTTTTTTTTTTTTTTTTTCTTTCTCTATTTCTATTTTAATTTTAGTTTGCCATCTCCTACCCTTTTTGATATATAGTTATTAATTACCCACCTTTACTTACCCCCGAATCTTCCACCTCTTTCCTTTCATAGGTCCATCTGGATGGGCATAGAGAACTGGCAATTGTTTACCATTGGTCTTGGAGTGGAAACAATTCCCGAATCAACCTTTTACTGTCATTCGTTCTCGTACTGATCCTTGTGACCTTCATGGGGGATACACGCCGAGTATCCTAAGTCGGCCGAATCCATGGTTCGTCATAGACCGTTTTGATGTCAACGCGGCCTACTACTACCTACATACCTACATACATAGCCGGCATTTCGTGTTATGATGTATGTTTTCCACACACGCATCGGCCTGCCTAATCTTCAGCTCCCTTCCCTGCCTGGCCCTCGATTTCCAATCCTGTTCCCCTTGCGACCCCCATCCTCTTGCTCCCCTCATTGGCCATTCCTATTTTGATCCTCCGTTTCAGTTGTCCACTCTCAATGCTTTGTTACACGGGCCTCCGCATCGTGTGCGGCTGTGATCGTGATTTCTCTTTCTCGGATCAGTTGCTGTACATTCACGATTGGTGCATCTGATCTCTAGATCGTACCAGTGACCTGGTTTCTCATTGCACTCTAGATACCACTCGTTCGTTCGGTCCGTGCGCTAAGTGTATGATTAGCAGGTTGTCATCATCGAAGATCCCACGGAGTTGGTCCAAGTCTTCCCCAGAGCATCAGGCGCAGCAGGGGAGATAAGAACCTTACTTGGAAGATGCTCCTTTGCCCTGTGCGTATTACGTGATGAACTTCTTATGATCCTTGCTGGATCAAAGCAAATCGAGTCTAACGTTGTTGAAGACATCAAATTACTCGTGAACCTGCACCTAGAAGGCCCTCGCGGCTCTATTTTCCTTGAACTCTATATGCAATGTCCTTGGCGGATGTCCCTTGGAATCACCCTGGTCCTCTGAATCATCATTTTCCTGCTAGGCAAGGCTCCTACACCAACTTATACCACCAATTTCACCATCCATCGGCTTTCGCTAGCCCCGGGTGCTCTCAACCGCCACGTGCTGTGTATCCTGGCAATCTCGCGTTCTTCAACATGAATACTCTATCGACCGAAGAGATGGAGCGATTCCAGAAATTGTCCAACGAGTTTGAACCGGACGTCCAGGTGAGCACTCGACTGGCCTAAGGTATGATGATGCAATGCAACTGACGCAAAAGGAAAGGGCCCTTTAGTGTCAGCTAAACAATCAAGCAGTACCATCGCCATGGAGTATGCGAGTGCTGATCCTACCTTTGTCACAAAGACTAATGTACGTGACTGCCCGTCGGAAGTCCCACAGGAATGCCCAGTGTTAATTTATCGTTCAATAGGCGCTTACGGTAACACATCCCTTCTCTCGTATCATGAAAGGAGACGGGAACTGTGGCTGGAGAGGTAATGAGTCGCGTTCTCCCAAGGTACTATGTAACGCTGACTCAGTTCATAAAGCTGTCGCATTTGGATACTTCGAGAATCTCTTCATCCTGCGAGACACGCTCCGGGTGCACCGCGAACTGTCCCGAATCAAGTCGTTGAATGTGCTCCTTGATCAGGTCGGCCACGAGGAACACCTGTATGAAATCTTCGTGGATGCAACAGAACTTATCTTTTCAGAAATACTAGATGCGATTCAGAACGACGTCCGCGATGATTCGTTCCTCGTGGACGCATTCAATAACGAATACAATTCGAATGGCACGATAACGCATTTCAGAGTTAGTAGCAACCTTTTGAGTGCCGTCATGCTTCGTCCCCTTGTGGACAGTTGAGGGGTCGGAATTCTCTGACCGACTGTGATTGACTTTTGCAAACAATCTAGCTTCTGACAAGTGCGTGGATGAAACTCAACCCTCACCGGTATCAAGCGTTTCTCTCGTTACCCCTGGATCAGTACTGTGCAACTCGAATCGAGACAGTTAAGACGGAAATCGACGAAGTCGGCCTGCAAGCTTTGATTGACGGTGTAATTGAGGCATCTGGGTTCGCAGTGGAGATCCTGTATCTCGACCGCAGCCAAGGAGACGCAGTGACTCCTCATATGTTGACCCCCACCCGCCCGAGCGTAGGGACTATTCGTCTTTTATACCGCCCGTGAGTCTAAATTCGAATGATGGTTTCGTTCTGGGTATACCAAATGCGCTAACCGTGGTACAGGGGCCACTATGACTTGCTATACCAGGCTGAACAAACTGTGAATATGGAGCCCGTGGTCAATTACCAATATGCAATGACTTCTAACTACGCCCCTTGGGATCAAGGTGCCCTCTCATTCGATGTAAACTCAAGTCTCATGTCGATTCCTAATCTTATGATGGATCCATCTTTTGCGCTTGCTCCCTCACCGATCCCCGCTCCGGCCAGTCCGTTCCGAGTCTCTCCACCTCAGGAGGTCTATCAACCCCCCATGCACACCCCGCCGCCTGTTCCTGTGGCATCCCCACCACCCCTGCGAATGTCTGCGCCTCCACTGATGAACTCCTTGCCTAGCCGCTCGTCCGACGGGCCGCAGATTCGGTTGAACCCTCTGGTGATGAAACCCAACCTCAGCCACTCTCTACCGGTCACGACACCATTCAAAAAGTATAGCCCCCATCTACCAGCCCGCGAATGACCCGGTGACTAATATCGTGTTAGCTCCCCCTACAACCAAGCTCACTTCCAGAACCAAGACTTTGAACCGATCCATTGGGAACCTAGCGAATCTCGCAAGTGATCCTCAACTATGTTTCCATCTTCTGATGCCTTAATGTTCAAGCAATCAGGAGATAGCTATGGAGCACCCCGTTCGGCATATCTTATCTTCCTACGACTACCAAGCAATGAACTCGTATTACGCTCGTTCTCCCGTACTTCGGACCCTCTGACAAATGTCCTACTAAGGCAAAACTGTTCTTGATAAATCGCTTACTCGACGGAGGAACTTGGACTGTCTGTCATTTACATTCGGTGATATCGAGAGCTCACCACTTCACTCGCTTCCTTTACTTCATCTGTTGATCTGCCTGTAAGTCTGTTGTTTAGCGTCTGTCCTGCGTGTTGCATGGGTATGAGCGTGACTTCCAAGTTTTGCGATTCAGATCATTACAACAGATGTTATCTGGATGGAGACCGTTTATTAAAATTTGTTTGTTTAATGAACGAAACCGTACCTAGTATTAACTCTGACGGAGGGGCTTCTTGTTCTACAATACCTTTTCTGTCCCATACATGAATGAATTAGGCTGTACTCGTCAGGGGCAGTGAACAAGTGCTGCAATTTTAGTACACATTTCTCGGGGTTTTGTGATAAATAATATACTGGTAATGGATCTAGGCAGACAACAAAATCCCTACTCTTCGATGTAGAACATACAACTTGCAAGATATACGTGATAGAAGATGTAGATATCGGCTTAGGTTAGCCACAATTATAGATGACCACTACCAAGCACCACTTGCTAACAACCTGTCCTCAACTGTTTAAGATGCCTGTGGTAGGGTTAGACTATATGCACGTTCTTTCTTTCTACAACTTCAATATACTCAGTCAGACTACTGAAAAATGGCATTGTGGGCGTGAATCAAGTGTATAGCTTATATCAAATAGTATTAAGAGCCCATCATCGGCGTCTCCGATGCGCGAGTCTAGATGTCCCTGCGTAGGCCCACATGGAACTCTATTCACTTTGTCTGGATAAGAAAAAGTCAGGCACTTGAAATAGCCCACAACCTACCGATTAATATGGACTACTATTAGGTTGATCATAACTATAATTACGTGTGGTGAGGATATGTTTGATGCGGTGATGGATACTGACTACAGTAATTCCATGACATTTCTTGCTTCGGTTTCTGCTCCTCGGTACTCTGTGGATAGTTGAAGAAGCTGGTCTGCACTCTGAGTATCGAAATATGTACCGTCGGCAATGTATTACAGTACCGTTACATACCAGTGTGAGACAGGATCTAAATCTAAGTTTCACGTTACTTTGGTTAGTAGTTAGCCATGGGAGCTGACTAAGGCAGTCTTGCACGACACATAAAACGCCGACCCCTGCGCGGACTTCTTCCTTTCTCTACTTCATACCTCCCCTTGTCCTGCCCTGAGGACAACAAAAGCTACTTTTCTTTTTTTGTTTTAGCAGAAATACCCCAACGGGCCTGAGAGGCCCGTCCGCGCAATACAATCATGTCCGCCGCAGCATCTTCCGCCGCAGCATGCGTTATCCTTTCAGGATTCAAATTCTTCCAGCCGCAGCAACAGTAGTTCCGATTCGCAACGATATCACCTCCCTCCCGCAGACTACTCCCTGCAATCTAATGATCTGCTCTATCCTACCTATCCTCCGAACTACTCTCCGCAGTCGTCCCTAGATTCGCAATTCAACTCGTCCGGTGATGAACTCACTGGTCTTGAATCTTGGGATCCTTGGGCTACTCTCGATGCCAGTTATTTTCAGCAATCGATAGCCAGTTCTACACCTCTCTATCCGACGCCTATCATCGAATCGATACCTACTTCTGTTAATAATGATCTCACTTCGGCTCTCGAATTTTATGAAAATCAAGACATCCTCCAACCACTAGATGCTGGTTTGATGTATCCTGAAGGTTCGTCGACGAAACTCATTCGAGTATTTCAATGCCTAACCAATTCCAGATTATCATCCTGAGCCTACTATGACTTTACTACCGCCACCTGTAGCCATGACAACGTCTCCCAGCGCGAATTCTCTCAGCGCATCAACTTCTCCCAGCGACTCTGTCGCCACCCCGGCAGTTTCTTCGAAGCCCTCTGCTCCCTCACGCATTGAGAAGCGCCAGCAGAACACTCTCGCAGCTCGTCGATATCGCCAAAGACGAGTCGACCAGATGAAGAGCTTGGAAGATGAATTGCGCAAAGTCCGGGAGGAGCGCGATGCGCTGAAGATGCGTGTTTCGAAGTTGGAAGGTGAAACGGAAGCCCTTAGGTGCCTCTTGGGGCGGGAAAAGAAATAGTGTGCTCTGTATCAATAGGATACATAGATTAGTGATTAGTGGCATTACAATTGAGAGGGGTCTTGCTATCATATTTTTGTTTCTTCTTAGCTCGCTGTCTTTCCGTATGAACCCTATGAGGACTACATAGTAAGCAAACTAGATCATTTAGATATTAGAATGTGATAAAAGGAGACATGTAATTGGGCTCTGACGATGTCGACAGATAAATCTTCCCATCACCAATAGGAATAAGATCTCAGAGACGGATTTCTTCTTCATGCCCGGGGAGAATTTTCAAAGTGAAAGTGACTGGAGCAAAAGCCACAACGGGGGTATGGAGATCTGGTGGAATGTAATGTTGGAATGGAACAACGAAAAAAAAGTGGGCTTGACCGACCGTCTTTATTCTGAACCATGGATCGATCCATGGCAGCTTAAGGTAATACCAGCCTTACCTATCAACACCTGTCCAGTGACAGTAAAGTTACCAAGGTAAGTATGGTAGGTATACTTATAACGTTCTTGTGATGGGCTGATATGTAAACCAAATAATGCTATTGTATATTCTTGTTTCCTTTCTCAGGATCTTCAAGAGATATTGCCACCTTTATAGAAGAAGAGGTGAGGGCAGTTTGAATGTAGCACAGGTAGTATGTATATTCACAGTGTATTAAGTCTGTATACATCTTGCATACAAGATGATTACAAACACCGTCATTCACTAGTAATCATGAGCGAGAATGACTCACGAGGGCGCATTCCGATTGGACGATCGGGCCCATACTCAGGGTCGATCTCTGTACTCCGGTCCCGTCGCATGATTCAATCTTCCAGATTATTTTGGATGCTTGTATGGAGTCTCTTCCATAGAGACAGAAAGGGTAATGGGGGAATACTGTCTTCATTACTCCGTATGAGGGTGGTATACAATAGATAATGGACGTGTCATGTGATATCGACTCGGATGCTCTCAAGCAGTTGATAAGGGCGATTGGGCCTTGGTCCTGTTCACCAAATTTACATTCTTAGGCCATTTGCGTGGCATGACCATGAAATGCAAGCGATTCATTAATGCATGAGACTATATCCATCTATTTATAAGCGGAGAATATTTTTATTGACAAATAAGAGCCATTGCATTGCGGACATGAAGGTGCTTGTTTGCATCGTCGAGCAGCGGGTTGATGATGTATACCATAGACTTGCCCGTTTGGTCTCGAATAGCTTCATTTGGACGACAATTTAACTTGGCGATGAATCCAGCATTCACGCTTTTGATCATGCCCTTCGACTATTTTCGAAGGGAAAACTAAACGTCACGGCAGAACTACTACTAACCTCCGAATAATAGTCTCCAATTCGCATCCCAAAGCCCTTCAAACTTTCCGTCAATTCTACCCACTCTTGGGTGATGGTCCACAACGACATAATGAACATATATATACCTGAAGCCAAAGATCGAAGATCTTCAGTCTTGAGTGAGGAATTGGCTTCTTTCCCCCTCTCAATGGTGACTCCAACCACAATGGTGAAGGAGATCCCGATGACGATCGGGTCGGAGTTCCGCCGCCATGACTGGCCGAATCCGCCGAAGACATGGGGAAATCCCCCGCATTTCAGCATCTTGTGATGCCGCCGCCCTTGGAGAGTTACACTGCTCCCTCATTCGTCGGAACACTGCCCTCCGTTGCGCTTCTATACACTGTATTTACTCTGAGGAGACGGAGTACTGTCGTGCGACCAACTTCAACCCTCCCGGTGTTGGGGCCGAAGCAAACTGGAATGATGGTCCTTATATAGAAAGCTGTTGTTACTGTTGCGATATCTACCATAGTGATGTTTTACGTAGAATTGTGCAACTGCAATGGAACCAGCCATAGACCATCCCCCCAAAGGGGCTTTTGCCCTTATTTATCAGAATCCTTATCTCCTGGGCGTTGCTTCGGTGAGCTCATCCCCGTGTATGTGTCTTGGGTGACTGACCGTGACGTTGTGTACAGTTTTCGACCCTAGGTGGTCTACTCTTCGGGTATGACCAGGGCGTTGTGTCTGGTGTCATCACAATGGAGTCCTTCGGAGCTCGATTCCCTCGAATATACTCAGATAGCGGCTTCAAGGGATGGTTTGTGTCCACACTTCTCCTCGGTATGAGATTTCAATCTCAGATTTTCGATAAGGGCCTTTACTAACATGATACATATAGCTGCTTGGTTCGGCTCCCTTATCAATGGTCCAATCGCAGATCGATTGGGCCGAAAATTGTCCATGAACATCGCTGTGGTCATCTTCGTAATAGGATCAGCGATTCAATGCAGTGCCGTGAACATTCCAATGCTTTTCGTCGGTTCGTGGCCTCTACACATACCCACCACCTTCCAACAATGCTGAGAGCAGCACAGGACGCGCCATAGCAGGTCTGGCCGTCGGCCAACTGACCATGATTGTACCTCTCTATATCTCAGAGGTACGGCATCTCCAACCACCTCCCACACAATCCAGAATATCTAACCCTACCTATCAGGTTTCCATCCCCGACATCCGCGGCGGCCTCGTAGTTCTCCAACAACGTAAACCTACCCCCTTACTTCCCTACCACACACTCTAACCCCAACCAGTCTCAATAACAATCGGCATCCTCCTAAGCTACTGGATCGACTACGGCACAAACTACATCGGCGGCACCCGCTGCGCCCCCAACATCCCCTACACAGGCCACACAAAATCCACACCAACATTCAACCCCTACACTGACATCCCCCCAAACGGCCACTGTACAGCCCAATCTGAAGCCTCCTGGCGCCTCCCCCTCGCCCTCCAAATCTTCCCCGCCATAATCCTCGGCGCTGGGATAATCTTCTTCCCCGAATCGCCCCGCTGGCTCCTAATGCAAGAACGCGACGATGAAGCCCTAAAGGCCCTTTCCAAGCTCCGCCGAAAGGCAACTGACAGTCCCGATCAGGTAAACGAATACCTGGAGATCAAGGCTTCGATCATGCTCGAGAATGCCTTTGCACGGGATCGGTTTCCGGGTCTATCTGGTGTGAGATTGGACGCGGCGCAGTATATGTCGTTTTTGACGACCTGGGCGAGGTTCAAGAGGCTGACGATTGGATGCTGTGTGATGTTTTTTCAGCAGTTCATGGGCTGCAATGCTATGATCTATTATGCGCCGACGATATTCGGGCAGTTGGGGCTTGATGGGAATACTGTAAGTTTCTTACGCTTGCTTCTTGGTCAATGTGTATGGTGTGCTTACCTGTTTAGACCTCACTTCTTGCGACGGGCGTGTACGGGATCGTCAACTGTCTTAGTACCTTGCCGGCACTCTTCTTGATCGATAAGATCGGCCGTCGGATTCTACTCATGTCCGGTGCTATAGGTACTTGTATCTCGTTGGTGATTGTGGGCGCGATCATCGGGGCCTATGGCTCGGATCTGATCACCCATAAATCTGCCGGGTGGGCTGGTATCGCCTTTATTTACATTTATGATATTAACTTTTCCTATTCGTTTGGTTGGTATACCCCTTACATGTGTTTTTTCTTTTCTATGCTTTGAGGTTGAGAGAGAGAAAAAGTCAATTGCTGACTAGATACAATGTAGCACCTATTGGATGGGTCCTGCCATCGGAGATATTCAACCTTTCTATACGCTCCAAAGCCATTTCAATCACGACATCAGCGACTTGGATGTGCAATTTGTGTGTTTAACCTTGCGTTTCTTTGAAAAATACTATTCAATCGTTCACTGACATTCCGTGCCAGTATCATTGGTCTGATCACCCCAGACATGCTCGAATCAATCACTTGGGGTACTTATATTTTCTTTGCGGCGTTTTGTCTCCTCGCGCTGGCATTCACTTTCTTTTGCATTCCGGAGACTCGTGGAAAGGTTCGTTACCCGTGGCTTTCGGAATCAACCTTGAAGGTCCGTCCTGTACTAACAGAAACCCAATTCAGACACTGGAAGATATGGATCTCATTTTTGGAGACACGGCAGCCCATGAAGAGAAGCAGCGCATTGTCCAAATTGAGGCTGAGCTCCGTGGTACGCAGACGCTCGACAAAGACAACTTAGTTAAGCCCTCCGTGCAGCAGGAAGAATACGTTGTCTGAGGTTTCCTCAATGACTCCATTCACGTATTGTGTGGAGATGTTCGACGCTGCCTGTCTGGAGCTAAATTTCCGACAATGACATTGCTAGAGCAATCGATGGAGACGTTCATAAATCTCATTTGTTGATACCGCCTTTCCTCGAGATACTGTCTACGGGCCCGGTGGTCACCGTATTATAGACATCGCTCGTTCAAGAGAATTCAGCCTGTGGTGTATAATTGACCCATTCGGAGAAGTCCATCCCGCCTAAGTTCAGTTCTTGATCAACGTCCGGGAACATCGTACCAAATGTGGGGTCGTTGAACAGCTGGTCCGAGAATTGCATCAAAATGGGCGGCTGTCCTGTCGTCCGATCAGCAGCAGTGTTGGTATACGCAGGTGAGCAAAGTCGGTTCACGACTTGCAAACAACGAGCGGCAAGCCGATTAGTACCCAGAGAGGGATGCATTAAGAGATTCTTCGTAGCCTCAATGTCCTGAAGCCAAGAGGGAGCATCGGTGCTGGTAGGGTCTGTCATAAGCAAAATGATAGGAATGACACCTGCTTGAAACAGGAAGTAAAGCATATACCATGCTCCTATCCTGGTGCAGATGTAGTTGCTCATGAAATCACTGATTGAAGAGATTGTCAAGCGGGAGTTTCGGAGACAGAGCATTCTGCATTCGGCTTCGAGAGTGTCTTCCGGTTCGGTGGAGGAGCTAGGTGTCCATCGCCTTGATGCCCAACGAAGAAGGATTGGCCTGTACAGCAGAATCCTAAGGTTCCAATGTCGCCACATAAGGCGATTCCGAACCAAAGCAAACGGATCGGACTGTGATGTAAATGTGGGTTGCTTAAAATAATCGGGAAGGGCGTTGTACCATTCTTCGATCGGTTTCTGGAGAGTCCGTGTCTCTTCCGGTGTGAGACTTGGAGTGGAGATAAGGCGCTGATAGACGCTGTTCGTGAGTAGATGGAATCTGGCTTGAGCGATCATGCCGGAGTAGATAGTAGGGCCGTTGACCTCCGAAGGTAGCGTTGTTGTCGTCGCAGTGAGGGCCTAGTTGCCATTATTAGTAGGAGTTCTATTGAGGAATTCGCAAAAATCCTTACATCGTCATAGATATTGAGAACATGCTTTGCATCCATAACACTTTCCTCGGGCAGAAGAATCGGTCGGCCAAATGTCTTCGCAGCACCGCTGTCAAAGATGAAGACTCCCCACCACAATCTTCTCCTCATTTCTTTCTGAAGGAGGCTAATTTTCCAGCCTGGAAATTCTTTGTGAAGACCAAGACTCATGGCCATTCGAACTGCCAAGCCCAAGAAGTTCCATCCAGTATTTGGCTTATTTCTTTTCTGCGCATAGTTGCTCAAGAGTAGCAATGCTTGAACCAGAGTAAGGTTGCCGGTCTCAAACACAGACACTCGCTGCAAGTGACCTCTAGCCTCCTGATAGAAAGTTATGTCCAAGTCCGAGTTATCATCTCCTATACTCCACGCTCCTAGAGCTAGAATGGTATTTAAAAGTATCTGCCACGCCTGTCCATGTTGGCGAGGGATTTGCTCATAGAACTGAGCCCTGAAGGTAGCCTCATGTACGAAGGGGTAGCTCCTGTGGTAGTTCAGAAAGAATGCGTCAATGAAAGCTTGTTCTACCACACCAGAAGGCGCGGTGTTCAGAAGCTGAGACTTCAGAGGTACTCCTTCCCTAATGTTTGGTCTTGTTGACCCAACAGGAAAGTTCAGGTCAAACCCGTGCTTCAACAAAGCTCGAAGTGGTACAACACTCGAAGATGCCCCTATAGTGAAATCTTAGTAGGTGGAGGGGGAGAAAAATAATGAACTAATACACACCAAAGTACCCTGTGCCCTCCGGTTTAATGGACAAAGCTGCCATGCCATCCGTCAAATCGCCAACGGTGATTTTGTTCTCAGTCCAATCAAATCCATCTGCCTGCTGTGGTAAAGCTTCCGGGGCAGGCTCCGTTCTGTCCGCTTCAGTTTTAGCAGGAGTGGACTGTCTAGAGGATGATTTTGACGACGTTGCAGGCTTTGGGCCTTCAGGGTCATGCAAGAGTGATCGAACCGTTGCATCCAAATCGCCTCCTGGGAACAATCTACCTAAAGCGGTTTCGAATGCAAGCAGACGGTCCTCCACATAGGTCAGATGTCTGAACTTACTGGTTAGCGTGAATGATAGCTAAAAGAGTAGTTTGGGAAGTGTCTACATACTGTCGCGTTAGAGGACTCCTGGTCACTTTTGGGCTGTAATTACAGTCCTTGTTTAGCTGCTTGCATTGCGCGCAAGTCGGCTTCTCCTTGGAGCACTGAGTCCAATGTCAGTTCTGGATTCAGGGATTGGGTACTCAGACGGGGATGCATAGTCTCACCTTGGACTTGCGGAGACGGCATTCATCACACTGCGCAACTGTATCAACTATTCCATCCTCTTCTTGCAGATAGAAAAAACGTTGAGAAGGCAACTTACAGCATAGGAGTGAGAATCACGAGTACTGGCCATCTTTATCGAAAGTCTCGTGCACGCTGACAGTTACACAAAACAGGTGTCATCTGCAAGAGACCGTTAGTTATCGGTCAATGAACTATATCTTTGGTAGTGTTTGCGATATGAACTGGTAGCATTTGACGATGTAGGAAGCTGTATAGACGTGGTAATGCATGCCATTTTAGGCTCGATTCCAATTTACAAGATTTTTATAGGTTCGGACGGGAACAAAGCATTCTGAAGGACCGACACACGAAACAATCTAGAAGCAAAGAACAACTATGCCATCGATGGTGGTGGGGTATCCATGAAAACCGGATATAAAAAATTTTTGGCAGAGAGCATAGGGAAGTGGACATGAGAGGACATGGGGTCAACTCACGACAGGCATGAAAAGGAATCAATTGTTCATTTCCCTAGAACTAAACTAGGGGCGGTATCAGAGCCAGATGTAAGCCCCCGGACCCATATGAAAGGAGGGAGGAGGGCAATATCTGAATGATCGGGTGAATGCTTCCGCATTGGAAGATTTCACGATGTCTGATTGACGCTCTGGTTGATGTGGGGGAGGTTTCCAGTCAGGTGACGCGCCCGCCGGTTTGCCTCCTGGTATTTCAGGAACCAACCTGTGGGAAGATTCAGGCAGGAATGCGTTGACTTTTATGCAACAGTTCCAGTTATCCCGAGTTGAAATGTTGAGGGTAGCTAATAGTATTTACGTACTCTACACAGGTTATGCAGTTAGGTAGAGAAATCTATCCCGCCTTCCAAGCTTAGTTTAGCATCATCAGGTTGAGGTACAACCAACTATATATAGTAGGGCCGCTATAGATGCATATGGATATGTGATACAACGCCTCTACCATTCCTGTGTCAGTAAAGTCCATGCGTACCCGTTGCTAGCAATACAAAGCACACTTCCTTCCGGATGCAAATTTGAACGCATACCTATCGACTATGCACTTTGTCAGTCTACCATCAAAGATGTACTACCGGTATGCCTCGAGATATTTACTGGGTAGAATAGCCTTGAGTTACCCATGGAATAGACCTACAATCACCTATGTACTGTAAATACTCTACAAATTTAAAGGTAGTAGATGTTCGACATATCGCAAGAAAAAATAAAACATAAAAAATAAAAAAACATTCATGAGATGTTTATCGGTAGGAGATATGCGTACCTCAGGTATCTCGGATCCGTGATACGAAATTCTTGGCACCGCGGAAAAGAAGGACATCAACCAATACAATTATTAAGGACCTTTTTTTTATACGACGTCATTTTCTCGAACCGTCACAGAAATCGCGCAAAAGGCTCATAATCACAAGACCCTTGCTGCAATCGCTCCGCGACTTGTGTTTACTCTGAAGTATCAACCGGCGATCTTTCCGACATGCCCTCTCAACCGCCCCTCCCACCCCTCCTTGCGCCCTATGTATCCTCGTGGCCGCAATCCTCTCTCACAGTCTTATCCTCCGTGCTTGGCGCAACGGGGAATTGGCTGGTATTGCGCTTCCTCTATGCGGCCTTAAGCGCGCCTTCCAATTCTAACACCGAGTTTGGTCGGAATGGAAGCGATGGGGTGAAGAATAGGAAAGTCGTGCTTGTGAGTTTTCTGCGGGGCTGGGAATTTTGGAGATTTGAAGCGAAAAGACTGGTGAGTATCTACCCCTCCATTTATATGGCTCCCATCATGATTTCGAGACTCTGGATATGTACCGCTATTTCTAGCCTCTCTAAAGCTGTCTCATTCTCGTCCTCTTCATTTTTACTAGATTTCATGGCTCCGAGTATTTATAATGTACTAGGGCTTGGACCTCGCACGTCTCACAGACAAGGGCCAGTTCGCATTCGTCGACGGACTATCTGAGCTATTCTACGCTCCCACGACTACCACTTCAACAGCGCAGCCATCATTCCCCAACACTACCCCCGCCCGAACAGTACTTCCCGTACGAAGTCAGCCCGGCTCCGCACCATCGCGAAACCCCCAACCACAACCACAACCTATCCCGCGGCCGGGCAATGACAGCACAAACTCAGCATCGAAAGAAGTCGGACCAGTGAAGCGATTACACCTATCGGGCAATGGCACTGCAGCTCTCGACGCACTCGAAAGAGACATCGCCACCGTGACCAGGCAATTGAAGACTCCTACACCGGGCGAGACAGAGGAGCCCGAGGTTTTGTTGATCGTCGATCAGCCGGATCTACTACTGGCCGCTACGGGTCCAAGCAAGGGCATAGGGGCTACGGAGATGGGAGAATGGGTAATGGGATTACAGCAGGTATGTGCTGGTCTGGCCACACAAAGTGCAATGTGGGACGTTTCCACTAACCAAACCCGACTGCTATCCAGAATGTCCGTGCAACGATTTTGACGCTCGCTGCTGATTCACCATTAATACATAATGTTTCGGTGTCGGCACACCAGCTGGCTACACCGTTGGAAACCGAGCAGGCTGCGTTCGCTATTGGATCGGCGCACCGGGCCCAGATGGTGATGCAGCTTCGGAATCTGGAAACAGGTGCGGCTAGGGATGTGAGTGGTGTGCTGAGGGTTAGCAAAGGTGGTGCGTGGGGACAAAGTGATGTGGGGATTGAGGGCAACTGGGAAGAGAGAGAAGTGTTATATTTCGTGCAGAGGGATGGAGGCGTCAGTGTGTTTGGCAGAGGGGAATAGACTCTGACAAAAGTGTCCATATATCCAATACTGGGTGAGCGTCAAAGCGCCATATAATTAGATGAGCCTTGACAAAGAAATTGGTCGCGATTCCAGATTTTCCGGTGGAGGCGGGGTCTATAGAAGCAGCTGTAGAGTTCGTACGGAGTACGCTGCGGAGAAGGATTGAACGCGGACAGGCAGATCACATTGGAGATTATCTCAATATTGCATCTGCCAGGACATGGGATATTCGCCAGCCATAAACAAGAAAGGAAATTCATGCATGCTTTCCCTTTTGATACTCCCTTTCGAAAACCCCAAGAAATTTTCCGTCTTTCATTTGTCGTCGTTATTCTAGGATAAACATGCTATGACGGCAAAAGGAAAGACCATCCCAACACCAACTCCAGGGGAAAACGTCTTTTTTTCGCCTTGCATCGAAAAGTTGGCTACTTCAAATGCCAGGCCTTGTCATACCAGCCCTCTCCAGCCTCCGAGAACGAATACGCGACGTCGGGATTAATTTACTGGCTCTCAGGGCCACGAGCACCCTTGGGGGTACCGACCTGGAAGCCGTTCTTGAAGCGACGGTGGACCTCCTTGATGTGCCTCATGCGGCCGGAACCGGTGGTCTTGCGGCGCTTGGCCTTCTCGCTCCAGTTGTCTGTTCCAAAAATTTCGTAAGCCTCACATTCCTGAAAGTCACAGCACATTTATCGATGTATCCACGATCGGCCATGCAAAGGGACAAAACTTAGGTATAATTCGGGGATCCGTACACTTGCGAGTCTTAGCGGCGGGGTAACCACAGCCGGAGCATGTCGACTTCTGGATGTGGAAGGAGCGGCGACCTGTATATCCCAATCGCAACCTGTTAGCCCATCTGAACATCCTTATTCCTCCCGACCTTCCGAGCCGTATCCCTTGTAGAGATCTGCAACTTCGCCGGATGACAATTTGGAGTGATGGAATACTGACCACAACGCCTGCAAAGGGTGTGGGTTTTGTTGTGGCGCTTTCCGAAGCTGGAGGTACCCTTCGCTATAATCGGTGTCAGTCTATAACGTCGTTCGGTGTCGAAGCCTATGATGCTGTTCGGTTGGGATATCGAGATTGCACGTACTCATCTTGAATTATGGAACTGCAGAAGAACGCAATAATTGTCAGCAAAAAAGTCCGTCATAAAATCCTGCACACAGAAATTATATGGGGGTTAACGACTTACCTGGCGATTCCGCTGAAGGGCTGGTTGTCGTTGTCGTCGTCGCTAGGCGTATCGGAAGTTGCGCGCTGAGATCTGGGCCACCTGTTGCTTAGCGAGTGTGTGTCACCAGGGCTTGTGCCCTGGTCCCGTGATTCGCCCTCTCCCCAAACCAAACCGCTCTGCAGATCACATGATACACCTTTTCAAGATCCCCACCTTAGAGAAAGAACTAATCGCAACATGATTTAGCGCCGATTTAAGGTGTGCCCTACAACATCGATGTATCTACCCGGTATGAGGTATATTGGTAATGGAGTTGGAGATCTGGAATAGTACTTTTCACTCTGAATTCCTTATACAAATCACCATAAAATTACCGCATAGAATAACGGGTTATATATCATACACTGTTTACAGGGTATTTCATCGAAAGCGCCCGGCGCCACATGTTGAACTGATGTGATATGATCATGTAGAAAATGAGCCACCAAGGAGGAAGAATTACAGGCCAAGGGTGTCCGTCCCTATGAATTTAGCCATAGGATCCTCCGCAGCAAGACGGTTCCGTTTATAGGACTCCAGCTCCTCCTCTGTGACACCAGTTTGTACTTCCGCCAACGTTCTCTTTTTTGACTTGGAGCTTGACCCTTCTGGTCGCTTGTCGTGGTTCTCCAGATCTTGTTCTTGGCGCTCTGCAGCCTCCTCAGCTTCAGCATCAGGTTGTTCTTCAGCACCGTTGTCGGCTTCTAGCATCAACATCTGATCAGCCTCTTCGAACGCTCTCTTTCCATCCTCGCCGGTACAGTAGCTGTGCTTCACTGTAGAGAAACAACAAGTATATCCCCATTCGAAGTTGTGCCACCAGCTTCCCCACACCGAAGTGTGATTGTTGACGAGGATATCCTCTGGGTACTTCGATTTTGCTGCTTTTTTGGGCGCGCCCTTAATGGCGCCTGTTTCGTCATATTCAATGAACCTTTCGTTTTCGACGACCATTGTATCTCGAAGTGGTGTCGAAGCTAGATGCTCTTCACCGCCATATTTCTCCAAAAGTGCTTTACGATGAGCCTGGCGCTTTAATTCACTATCGGCTTGCTCCTTCTTCCGTAGAACCTCTCCAGACGTTGGATTGGCTTGCAGGTGCACTTTCTGGCGACCGCTTTCTTGGGCTTCCCAGGCATACTTTTGAGCTTTCTCAAACTCCGCCGCATCACCAGAAGCCCGAACAAAGTTTTCTTCGGCAACAAGTGCCGCGGCTTGATCCTCCTGAGCACCCATATCAACCATTCGCCGTGTCTTGGGGTCATACTTGGCGGAGTCAAGGTCGAGGTTGAGCAAATACTTCGCTGTATCCTCTCGAATACGTAGATTGCGAGTGGCCGTACTTTGCTGTCTTCCCATATCAGATTCTTCAGCGTATCGTGCCTCCTCTTCCGGACCTCCTTCCTCATCATCACCTTCCATAATTGTCTTCTGGCCTGTTGCGCGTTTTAATTTTTCCAGCTCCTCATACTCTTCCACCACATCGCGATACTCGCTAGCGTCGTAGCCGTTCCATCTATCTCTTTTGGCGTCCCATCCCAACTCAACATTCTGCACAAGCTCGTCGGCTTGGATATCTTTCCCGGTCCACTTCGCACCCTGCTTCCTAGGTCGACTAAGACATTCCTTCGTTTTGTGGGTCATAGCGCCACAGTTTTCACACGCGCCTTTCCGATATTTGGTGGCAGCTGGGCCGGCGCGCTTTCCACGCTCGTACCATTTCGATTGGTCTGTGGTCTGTTTGTGTAAACGTTGATGTTCTAGATAGTCATTTGTGGAATCGTCATCGATATAGAACGGCTTCTTCGAGATGAAAGACGGGATATATTCGTTGCGCTCCTTCGACGCCACATCGGCGGGCTTTCGCGACGACGACATGGTGAAAATAGATCCACAAAGTGGGGTAGTCAGGATAATGACAGTTCCGCTGTATTGCGGTTGCGCTCTTAAAAGGAAGGAGATTTTATTGAACGGCCTGCGCTGTGTCGCGAGTGAGTCTGACAGTTCGTTTGCTGGAATTTGGAGATCGCCGATAGGCTTGATAACAGCCACGTGACCTGCTGTATTTCTGCGCCCCTGGATCGCGTAAATTTCAGAGACTACTACACGTCATGTTCGCAATCATCTTTGAAATTTTGATTTCGGTAACTGAATGGCGACGCGAGTAGCGTGCCAGGACGGGTGACATGAATTTACTGTATACACACTGGTTATGTCGCTGATCGCTTCGGCGCTCTCAAACGCAACAGATGGAGCCCTTCCAAGTGCGCCTAAACTGTGTGGATCATTACCAAGCCGCCCCATCAGAATTCGATCCTCCTTTCCCTTACAGGGATGGCTCTACTGGGAAATATGACAGGCCCAAAGTGCCCATAATTAGGATATTCGGCGCGACGGAGACCGGCCAAAAAGTATGCGTCCATGTCCACGGCGCGTTTCCGTACCTGTATATCCCATATGACGGTGGCTTGAGTCCAGAGGAAGGTTTGTTTATCTAGTGTATCTCGGCCTGATAACAGGGCTAAATAGTGTATAGTTGGCCATGCTATAAGGGATCTTCACGTTTCGATTGACCATGCCTTGGCTGTAAATTTCCGTCGCAATGCATACGACCCAAAAGCTGCCTTCGTTGCCCATATCACCTTGGTGAAGGGTGTTCCCTTCTACGGCTATCATGTGGGCTATCGTTTTTTCTTCAAGATTTACCTTCTCAGCTCTTCTTACACGACAAGGCTAGCAGACCTCCTGCTCCAAGGAGCTGTATTGAAACGATCACTGCAGCCATACGAAAGCCACCTACAATACGTCCCGCAATGGATGTGCGATTATAGCTTGTTCGGCTGTGCGTATATGAAATGTAGCAAAGTCAAATTCCGGTCTCCAGTGCCAGATTATCTTGAATTGACCAATATAGCTCACCACTGGCATGATCGATCTATACAACCAGACAGTATCTCGGATGCATCGGTTCTTCCAAAACAGAGCAATTATCCTCTAGAAGTTGATGTCTGTGTGCAGGATATCTTGAACCGCAACGATATCCGCGAGAGACCTATACACCATGATTTTACGGAGTTTCTGAAACCGATCGCCCAAAATGAGCGACTCGTTCCGAGCATGGAAGGACTATGGCAAGACGAGACGCGCAGGCGAAAGGACCGTATGGGACTAGCTGATCCTGGCAGTAGCCCATTTGGCCCGGAGGAGTTGCTTTCGCTCTCGGCTAATCCACGGGATCATTCTAGAGCGGGTTGGATCCACGAGGAAGAGTATCGTCAAATGACTCTCCGAACCGCTGCGGAGGAAAAGCGTCGAACTGGAGGAAGAGACGTGAATCTCGAAAACTTCATCGTCCAAAACCCCTTCGAGAAGAATGTCAAGACCGTACTAGAAAGTGTTGAGGATTTGTATCCGGACAACAATGAGTATCCATGCCTACAAGCGCTCCAGAGTTTCGCCCCGGATGAGTCTTTGAATGCGGGTGCCTATGTCAATGAATATGCGGCCTTGGCCGTGGAGTCGGATAAAGGCTCATACTGCTCAAATGATGATGACGTTGCCGACATTTTTTCTGATGAAGACAACAACGAGGAGGAAGAATATCCCGTTGATGACCCACTGGCAGATACGTTATCTAACTTGCCCTTCGAGAACCATACTGAGTCGAATAGCTGTCTAGTTAAGAATTCTACTGACTACAATCAATTCATCGAGACCGCAAAAAGCCAGTTGAGCACAAATCGTCCTGAACCCTCATCGCTCGGTAGAGTGGGCTACCCAAACGCCCAGGAAAAGCTCAGAAAGGAAATACAAAGTGCAGAAGGGTCTCTCAAGCGCCCAGAAAGCGAAGTAACTGATCATGACCATCCTAATAAAAGGTCGAAGTATACCTCAAGCAGTCATTTCCCAACTATAAAAACCCCATATGAAGATCGGCAGCTGTACGAAGTTGATCGATCTGAAAACAACTTGAAGTCCGAGGATGCAAGTAACAGACATAGCCCATTTAAGGAACCACTTTCGCAGCCAAAGACCCCTTCCCAACCAAGGGATCCCTCTAGAGGCAACGAACAAAACTGCAGACTCAAGTTCCCAGTTGTCAAGGACCCACATGACCCCATGACAATCTTGCGCTTCAGTCAGGATGGTGGCCGCCCTTCCAAGGCAACGCAAGAGGTCGCAGACAATATAAATCTCGTCGAAGCTGCTGCAAGTGTATTGAAGGATTCGAGCCAAAACGAGAGCTCACCCCCATTACCCTCGTCTTCCACAGAGGTCAAATCGAATTATTCAAACCACTACTTTCATGAATTGGCACCAATGATCTATGAAACGTTTAACATACCACCAAACACTCGAATATGCTGTTTGCCACTCACCTGCCCCAGCCCTAGTGAAGTTTTGTCTACCTTGAGTGATTACGGCTATCCACCTGTCATATATGCCAAGGCCCATTACAGTGACGAGGATGATGTCCCAGATCGCCCGCGAGCCTACGCGGGTAGAGAATTTCGCTTGCAAGGAAGTGGGTTACAATACCTTCCTGATTTCGACCCTTCCGGGCGCTCCTCCGCAATGCTAGGAGAACAAGCTGCGGTGTTAAGAGACAGACAAGAACAAGAACAAATTGACCAGCACCTAAGAGAGTCCACCGTCGCTAGAGTCTGGGAATTCGCCCCCGTTCCGCCAAGGCGTTCCGAGGTCATAGAGTGGTTTGAGAGCAAACAACGGGAAACAAAGGCTGAGACTGTGCAGTCGGAGTATCATGCGAGTGAGCCGAAAGCAAAACTCCACATGCTCTCACAAATCGAGGGCCCTACACAAAAGAATGACTACGGATTCAAGTACTCGCAGAAAGGGAAATCTACCAGTGTCGAACATCAGGCTCAATACATGAGCATAATGAGTTTAGAAGTCCATGTGAATACACGCGGGGTCCTTTCTCCGAATCCAGAAGAAGATGAAATCTCTTGCATCTCCTGGTGCATACAGTCTGATGATGAGGACCTTGATGAGAATAGCCACACCCCTGGTGCCCATGTTGGAATGGTCTTTCAGGGAGAATCTGACACACCAGACACAAAACTCTCCAAAGCTCTAAGAATTGACTTAGAGCATGAGCCAACAGAGCTGGACTTAATCAACCGACTAGTGGATATTGTCCGGCAGTATGATCCAGACATCATCACCGGATATGAAGTTCACAACGGTTCCTGGGGTTATGTGATCGAGAGAGCGAGGAAGAAGTATGATTTTGACATTTGCGACGAACTCTCGAGGGTCAAATCACAAGCGCACGGCAGGTTTGGCAAAGATGCTGATCGATGGGGATACAACAAGACCTCTTCTATTCGTGTGACGGGACGACACATTATAAATATCTGGCGCGCCATGAGAGGAGAACTAAATCTGCTCCAGTATAGCATGGAGAACGTCGTGTTTCACTTATTGCATCGCCGAATACCCCATTACTCGTTTCAGGACCTCACGGAATGGTACCAAAGCGGAAAGCCGCGTGACCTCTTGAAAATTGTGAATTATTACGTTTCGCGAGTACAAATGAATCTCGAGATCCTGGAATCAAACGAGCTAGTAGCGAGAACCAGTGAACAAGCGAGACTATTAGGCATTGACTTCTTCTCGGTCTTCTCTCGAGGTTCCCAGTTCAAGGTTGAGTCTCTGATGTTCCGGATCGCAAAACCTGAGAACTTCCTTCTTGTGTCGCCGAGCAGGAAACAAGTTGGCCAGCAAAACGCTCTCGAATGCCTCCCGTTAGTAATGGAGCCTCAGAGTGATTTCTATACTAGTCCTCTCTTGGTCCTGGACTTTCAGTCACTCTACCCTAGCATCATGATTGCCTACAACTATTGTTACTCTACTTTTCTCGGAAGAGTAAGCCAGTGGAGGGGCCGAGATAAAATGGGCTTTACAGAGTACAATAGACAACCAGGTCTGTTAGAATTGTTCAAGGATAAGATCAACATCGCACCAAACGGCATGATATATGCAAAGCCAGAAGTACGCAAGTCGCTTCTTGCCAAAATGCTCGCTGAGATACTAGAGACTCGGGTAATGGTGAAAACCGGGATGAAGATGGACAAAGACGACAAGGTTTTGCAACGTCTTCTCAACAACAGACAACTCGCTCTCAAACTAATCGCGAATGTCACATACGGCTATACATCAGCATCATTCTCGGGCCGAATGCCCTGCTCCGAGATAGCAGACAGCATCGTCCAGTCCGGACGAGAGACGCTCGAAAAAGCCATTGCTCTAATCCACTCCGTCGAACGCTGGGGCGCCGAGGTCGTATACGGCGACACCGACAGTCTCTTCGTGTACCTCAAGGGCCGCACACGAGACCAAGCCTTCGACATAGGTGAGGAGATTTCCAAAGCTGTCACAGAAACAAACCCATCCCCCATAAAGCTCAAGTTTGAAAAAGTCTACCACCCCTGTGTCCTCCTCGCCAAAAAACGCTACGTCGGCTTCAAATACGAACACAGAGACCAGAAAGAGCCCGAGTTCGACGCCAAGGGCATCGAAACAGTCCGCCGAGACGGCACCCCAGCAGAGCAAAAGATCGAAGAAAAAGCCCTCAAGCTCCTCTTCCGCACAGCAGACCTAAGCCAGGTAAAACGTTATTTTCAAAAGCAATGCACAAAGATCCTCCAAGGCCGAGTCTCCATCCAGGACTTCTGCTTCGCCAGAGAAGTCAAACTAGGCACCTATAGCGACCGAGGCCTGCTCCCGCCAGGCGCCCTAATCAGCACCAAGAAAATGCTCGAAGACCCCCGCCAAGAACCCCAATACGGCGAACGAGTCCCCTACGTCGTCGTGACGGGGGCAACAGGCTCAAGGCTGATTGACCGCTGCGTTCCCCCGGAGACACTGCTTCACGACGCCCAGCTTGACCTCGACGCCGAATACTACATCACGAAAAACATCATCCCACCCCTCGAACGGATCTTCAACCTTGTCGGAGCCAATATCCGGCAATGGTATGACGAGATGCCGAAAGTGCAGCGTATCCGCCGCGTTGAGGGAGCAATGACGTCCATCGGCGGCAAGAAGACCCTTGAGTCGTATATGAAAGCCTCGACATGTATCGTTTGCAAAGCCAAACTAGACAATACCGATGTCCCGGTTTGTACGGAGTGTATGCTGCAGCCGCATATCGCCTTGCTTGACCTGGGGACTCGGCAGCGGCAGGCGGAGAAGAGCGTTTCTGATCTGCTGCGGGTTTGTCGGACTTGTATGGGTGTTCCTTTTGGGGATGAGATAAAGTGTGATAGTAAGGATTGTCCTGTTTTTTATTCTAGGACTAGAAATTTGGCTCATTGGAGGCATACCAAGGCGGTTTTGGATCCTGTTGTTAAGTTATTGCAGGATAAGACTGAGAGTGATTTGGAGTGGTAGTCGAGGTTGTTTGTACTTATATAAAGTAATTTTACTGAGAGGGAGGTTTTATTCATTCACTTTGGAAGGCGCTGATATCCTGGGAAATGGTGGCGCTGGAAAGAATAGGGTATAGATGGTCTTCACTTCCCGCGTCTACTTTTGTTCTACCTCACGTAACTCCTGGTCACCACTGGGCTACATACATTGGTGTGTAGCCTAGTGGCGCAACTACTCCATGATATGTCGAGATTATAATTCATTTCTCGTTAAATATCAGAATAAAGAAGTCTTTGCTTAAGCAGCACGACGCCTACCCTTGTTTTGATCACCCCACTTTCAGAGGCCCAGGATCTCGTTCAGCATGTCGAGAGCAGTAAACTCAAGATCTCCCTCTTCCTCCACGATCTCCACACACCCCTCACCCTTACCACTTTCCTTGTGCGTACCACTGGTTACGTCTGCTCTCTGCACGACATTTCCACCACCCTCGCTATCACCGCCGCTTGGGCTCTCGCTGTGCCGTAGATCGTCAGCAAGCTTGGTGTCAATGGGCTCGTCCGCACCCAGCATGACACATTCAATACCACCATTGATTGGACCAGCACAACAAACTGAGCTATCACCGAGGTCCAGCAAGCTGAGATCCGTATCGATAGCGCCGGCCACTGGCACCACGGCAGTAGACAAAGCTGATATGTGTGGTTCTACTGAGAACCCGAAGTCAAGCAATACCTCCAGAGACCCGATACTCTCGCTAAGGCTCTGAGGTGCAGGTATAGCTAGGCTCATGTCGTGGGAGGGTGGGATGGACATAGACTTCGGGTCGTCGGCGAACAGGCCGAAAGGATCATCTTTGGCACGTTCCGGGGATTCATAATGGCCCATTGCGATCTTTCCTAGGATATGCGGGAGTATCCACGGAAAGCTGATCAAGGGTAATTGGTCCATCGTAGGAGCCGGCTTGCGGAAGAATTTGTCGTCCGTCGGATTCTCTGCACGGTATTTGTCTAGCGCAGTGGACATTTCCTCGTGAGTAACGCGGTACATGGCGAGAGCTAGAGGTGCGAGTTGGTCAAAATCACGGCCTCCGACTTCCTCATAGCATTTTTTTCTGAATGTTTCGCGGAGTGCAGCAGAGATCGTACCGATCTCCTCGTGAAATTTGTAGTCCTTGCTGGCGTTGGCGTGGCTAAGAACAAAGGTCGACCAAACTTCGAACTCCGTTTTGATCTCGTGCTGGGCCATGATTCGGCGTATCGCATCGTCATATTGCTCCTTGAGGCTCTTTGCAAATGCGAGAAGTTCGTTCGGGACATTTATCTCGCAGTTGAGGAGACGATTATCAAACGGCATCTCCAGGCTTGGGACGAAATTGATACGTTCCACGGCATCATATAAATGGCCCAGTACTTTATTTGAATGATAAGTATTTTCTTTGGGTTTGTGAGATTTTTCCATAAAGTGAGGCCATTTTCGAGGCTGCAGGTTGCGTGTCAGTATGGCTGGAATGCCTGTCTTGTTGTAGTCTACTGCGTCAGAGTGCAGTTGGGCGAGTCGGATGCACTTCTCCTCGCTAACACCATCTTGGAGGAAGTCAGCCAAGGCGAGATGGGCGTGGGCGATCTTGGGCAAAAAATCATTCTTCATGTACGTGACAAAGAAGGATGTGATGTCGTTGACAGTCACATCGTTATCAAGATCCCGAGCTTTATTGCTAGTATAGTGCATAGGCTCGCGGAACCAGTCCTCGGGTACCAGATCCTGATCCCAGATAACGAGATAGTCGTCTCCATCCAGGTCTCCACCAGAGCACATGCTTCCAATATCTCGATCACCGGTCTGGGGCAAGACTACTACGTCGTGAAGATGGCGTAACTCGGGAACATTAACTGCTCTTACCACACGGATGTCACCAGGGTGGAGGGACGGATTACGAGCTAGGATGCAGAGACCTTCAGTCACTTCGGGGTTTCCACCTGTCTCAGGACGGCACACTTGAAGAAATATTTCAGGCAAGGCAGCCAACTTTTCTTCGAGCGGGGCATCTTTGCTGGGGACCTTGTCGTGGAAGTGACCTTGAAGAATCCCAGTCTCATCCATGCACCCCAAGAGGCATGCTCCTTTGTCAATGGCAATCCTCGCCTTCTCTTTAAGGTATTTGAGGTGCCAGGCCCTCCACAGGGTAAGAATGGAGATTAGAAAAGGTTCTCTCGATCTTCTGAAACCATCAAGGACCAGTTGGCTGACCGTCAGAGTCATTTGGTTTGGATCTACATATTTCTTGAGCCAGTAGATAGCTTGTGAATCGTTTTCTAACGCTTCATTGAGCCCCTTTAACATAAAACAGAGCTTCGCATGGAAGACTTTATCGTGAATTCCCAATGTTGATAACACAATGATAAGCTGTCTATTCAGAGTCGCGATGGAAAACTGAGACCAGCGGACGATTTCTAATCCGTTGTGGATTGCCGCAAATTTACACTGGCTCTTTCGAATGTGCACTTCCTGGCGCTGAGCCTTCGAGGAAACAGTGAGCATGCCCTTGCAGCCACCTAGACGGAACTGGAATGCAGAGGGAGGATCGCCCGTGGGGGTTTTGATCTTGAGCTCCGACATGGACATCTGAGCGAGAAACCGTGAAATCCTACCGACGCCATCGGAGAATATGTATCCATTGCGTTCAATGTCCTCAATTTTAACGATCTCCACTGGACAGCCGGCGATGGCTCGAGTCGTCGAGAAGCATTGGCCTAACCTTGCAGCATGCTTAGCTACATTTCGTATGTCGTTGAAGTGTCCCATCCATGCACGGATATTGGCAGCCGTGAGATTAGGCAAAGGAGCGAAGAAGTAGGCACCGTGCTCGCGAAGCTGGGAGTTTCCGAAAGAAAGAAATTCGTAGCGCCTGTTCCCGACTACAATACCATTTGCTAGCGCTCTCTTAATGCGAGTAAACACCTCGTTCATTGTGTTATCAGTGGTGGAGTTGATCCGACCAACCAACTTTTCGTCTGTGAATCGGACCCGAAGAAAGCGATCCGCATGTTCGATATGGTGTCTAATGACACGGTTGGTTATGTCCACTGTGGGTGTATTATAATAAATGGTGCTGGGCGTAATTCTAGCAGAGCGCATATAGCAGCAGTATGCGGGAACTTTCGCGCTAGTCACACCTTTGAACTTCAGATCAAAGATCTTCATCGGATCATAATACACCTGCTTCTTTGTTGACAAATATTCCAGGAGCTTTACGGCTTGCGTTTCTCCAAGTTCAGACAGTTTGACAGCAAATTCACGGGTCATGGTAAATTCGGAAAGGTATCCGTTTGAGATGCAGACTTCGAGTTGGTAGCGAACCGGGAAGGGAAGATGCACATACTCATGGTCGAAAAGGTCTACCAAAGAGGATGTATCCTTTGGTGGTTGTGAATCAGATAGATCTATCCATTTCCAGATGGGAGGGTTCATCTCCGTGCTCTGGTCCCACTGGGTAAATGGATCTGTGTCCTCAATTTTGATATTGTAGTCCTTGAGAATATTACACAAAAGCGTCAGCTTGCCTTTGATATCTGCGTCTTTGGGATATGTTATTTTGAAAACATTCCAACGACCTACGAAGCCAAAGCCATCTATTAGTACTTTAATTAAAAAAGGGTGTCAAGGACGAGGACTTACCAATGTCTATCACAGCTTTCGCCTTTTTCAGGCCGACAGGAAGCGATGATAATTCCATTGGATTGCGGACGATGTATGTCTGTCGGTACCAGGCGTCTGCCTCTCTCCACGAATTGCTGTCATCTGAGAACGTTGTCTCGATATTGTTGATGCGACGATGGTAGATCGGAGGCGAGTCTAGCACGATAAAATGCGAAACACATTCTGTTACTGCATCGGGTGTCTGGAAGATCCGAGTCAGCTGAACGAAGGGGATCTTCAGACGATATTCCTGGAGATCTCCGCCGGCTGGCGCTGGCTTGTGTCCTTGGTTGAAAATGGAAAGCTGAAAGTAAACGAGCATAGCCCTCTGCTTTAATTGGAGAGTCAATATGGTGCGATCCTTAGTACCAGAGCCGACAGAGCGCATTGGGAGCATCGTTGTCTCGTTGAACAGGACACCGATGTCCATAGATGAGATCGGTAGTTTCTGCAGAACAGGTCAGAATCTCGAAAAGTGAGCTTACGGGGCAGTAGCCTTACCACTTCAACAGGATAAGAGATGCCACGACGGACTGGGCTAGGGACCTGTGGTTCAACATGGTTACAATCAAGAGCAACCGAGATCACTATTGATTCACCGTTTGGAAGTTTGATGGCATAGGCCCCTTTTCTCCAAAAGTCGGCCTTAGGAGGCGGTCTGTCCAGTTGTCAGAATAGTGAATGAATGTTATAGTGACGAATGATTTACTTGAAGCGGATCTTTCCTTTAGAATCTCTGGTTCCATGACTATCCTCAAAAATATCTATGGAGAAGACATTGCCCTCTCTGCTGAATGCCTGCCAGAGAATATGCGTGTTGACTTCTTTGGGCAAATTAAAAATATTTACAGCAACAGACTCCCAAAAATTCCACGGAGCTATGCGAATCATCGCTGGTTGTTGCTGAGGCTGAGTTGTGTTCTGAGGTAGACGTGAGGGGCCCGGAGCTGGACGGCCATGGTCCCTCGAGCGACTATAACGACGAGGACGGTCCGTCATGGTTGAGACATGAGATGTTCGACGGTTAGAAGAGGAGGATGAGGAAGTTGTTGAGAAGGAGGAAGTGGAAGGATTGGGAGAAGGAGGAGGGGGGGGAGGGGGA
>MBFL02000333.1:0-37906 GCA_001696595.2 Aspergillus hancockii | reverse complement strand
CTCCTCCTCCTCCTCCTCTTCCTCTTCCTCTTCTTCTTCATCCTTACCTATCTTGTTCACCATTTCGTCATCGGGAGAGCTGCCATCCTCGCTCTCGTCCTCGTCAAATCCTTCCCATGGTATGTCTTGGATTTTGGTGGCCTTAGATTTCAATTTCGGCGCACGTTTCCGCTTTTTGAGGACCGGAAACCCGTCCGCGCCGAGTTCAAGAGGGCGCTTCAACCCGCTCCCGACCACAACATTTTCCACCGGCTGTTCAGTAACCACTTGTGTTGTGAAGTTGGTAGAAGTCGTTCCCAACGGGGGAAGTGAATCATCTGTTTCGTCGCCCGACAACTCGACATCGAGGGCCCGATCATTCGCTCCGGTTGTCTGGGTAGATGCTGCAATTGTATCAACTTCATCATGTCTCTTGCGCTTTCCTATTTCGCTGTACTTGGCGAAACTGGAGGTGTCAACTGTTGAATTTTCGAGCTTCTTAAGTAGTTCAACGTTTTCTTCTTTCTTGAGTTTATTTTCCTGCAAGGATTGTCAGAATATACATTTATTTGTTTTCTTGCATGGAGACTACATACAATGTATTTGTCTAAGCGTTTTTGTTTCTTTGCTGAGATTTTTGGGTGCTGTGCTCTCAATTCCTCTCTGAGCTTTTGTCTTTTGGCTTCCTTCTGTTCTTTCGAGATAGGCAAAACCTCGGCGGCATTACTGTCGACTGAAGTATTTGCCGCCTCTTTTTGCCTGTGCTTCTGCTTCCTCTGACGAGGGACGAATTTGGGCATGATTAATGGGCAGTGACACCTTGCCTACAGTCCAGAGACAAAGGAGGAATATATATAAAGAAAGCAAATTAATAGAGCTCTGTGGTGAAGGTTGACGGAGAAGGAAAAGGAAAAATTAGGCGGCGAAGAGATTCTGCCGTAACGCGGTGGAGAATATAGTCACCGCCTACACGTGGGACATCGACCACTTTCACATCAACTATTGTTCTTTCTTTACATTTCCGTTTACTACATGTCCTAGAATTAACTCTACCTCACTGCATCCAGAGTAGACAAGTTCCCCGATACCTGTGTTTCCATCAAAACAAACTCTTCGTCATGGCAGAGTCTTTCAATATCAATGAACTCCAGGAACAGCTAAACGTTCCCTTTCCTGCCGCTACGAAGCAAGTTGCTGGAATGGTCAAGGGTATCCAGACAGATGTCATGTGCATCAACTTCAACGACAGAATCCTGGTAACGATCTCACAGAAAGGCCGACTTGGCCATTGGGTCCGTAGTCCAAAACAATTCCTCAGTGTTGGACTAACCGATGACAGTTGCACGTACCACTGGAAAATAGAAATCCTGGAACTGATGGCTCTCACACTTTCCCTGAGTTTGATGATAGTCTTCTTCCGATCAGCAGCCTTACTGCTACTTCGCTGTTAGGAGGTCGGGTTCCTGGACATGACACAATTGGTCAGCTGTATGCTAGCCAGATAGCTAGTGTCATTGTGACGAAAACGCCGAATGAAAAGCGTCTTCTTGTTGTTGGACTTGGAATTGAGACCGTTAATACTGATCGGGATGTGTTCTTCGCAATAATTGATCTGGTGCTTCAATGCATATAGGATTGAGAAAGAAGAAAAAGAGAGACTTACAGATCCAAATCAAGAAGCCCGGTCCCTGTATCCTTGTCTTGTTCCGCTCAACCTTTAGGGTGGAAATTCTCTTGGCGTGGACACATTGGTGCAGGCGGTTTCTCTCCTTCTCGGTAAAACCTCTGAACTTCAGCTTTCCGAGGAATTCAAATGCGCCGCTGAACAGTGCTTCAACCAAGTCTTTCTCGTCGAATCCGGGTAAATTCTAATTTTTCGTCGCAATAATGGTCAACGAATAGATACGCAGGGGCTCTGTCATTTGCAAACATGCAATGAATTCCAAAAATGCACTGCGACGTTGCAAAGCCCATTTAGGGCTGTCAGCCCCAATCAGAAACACAACTGCCCCTAGTGGTCTGCTCCAGTTGATCTCACGGGTACGGCAGGGTTCTCGAGATGCGGGTCGTATGCTTGAGGCGGCGGCAGCACTCTAATGGAGTTGGGAGACGTGTTAGAAGGTCTACGGTGAAAGCGCCATACGCTCTGATAAAAAGCTTGTGGTAGCTAAGCGAATGGTACAAATCAATGGACGCTTCATGATAGATGAGATGGGATGTTCTGAGAATTTCCAAGTTTTCTCCGACCCCTGTGCGTACGAGCCTCCCGATCTCGAGGGGACTTCTATCCTGCGCAAAGATGTCCGCATAGATCTTGAATCGTACCTCTATTGGCAACCAATAAAGGCCGCAACTCATCGTGCGATCGCCGTCGATCAGGTCTTTTGTGACTAACTTGCGCGCCTCGGAGACAATAGTGTCATGGTAACTCGGTTGCTCATCAAGCTGTTGAAGTCGAGAGATGTTGTTCACATTGACTTGCTTATAGAAGCGAACCATGACTCTATAATTCATGTCACTATTAGCGAGGGGGTTTCGATGGGCCGGACGGGCTGAAGGAGGAGTCAACCTACCCGGGATTATTCGGATCGAGATGATTATATTGGGGCGCGCTCGAGGGCTTCAAGCTGTCCTCTTGTTTGTGGACTGACATCACCTTGTCTTGAGGTTCTAGATTCATGCTTTCAGCTTATCTGATTAAGAGGAAACTAGGACTGAGATAGTGTTGGCTTTCTCTAGAGCCATCCGAGTGGTATGTCAGTTGTGTTGCTCAGTCAGATTCAGAAGAACAAACGTCTAGAAATTATCTCGTGTCGGAAAATCTACTTATTTACATTATTGCACACAATGTATCCATTCAGATTGACGAGGCCCAGGAAAGAGAAGTTGCTATGGCGCCAAGTAGAATTATATTCTCACGGCAATTGCCTTGCGACTTTTCCAACAATGACCTGATTCATCACAATCACTTGTACCCAGTCACAACTTGAGACAATGCGGGACATTTATTAAAAAAGTAAGTATGGTATTTCACTTTTTGTGGACCCAGTGAAGCCTGTAGGTAGTACAAAGTAGGGTATAGAAACGCATGGTGAGTGGCTTGTCTACAAGAAAGGTGATTCCCTCGAATCGGAGTAGGTATTGAGTAGTCAGTAGGGAGATTTCCCGGACCTGAAGCGTACTAAATACGGGGCCAAGGGAGTACCAAGATTTAGTACTCTTCGTCTTTATGAGTGATGCTCTTGTGTGACAATCTGAGGCATACATCCGGTCAGTCCAATCAATGGTCACGTGCCACCGGCGTGATCCTCGGCTCTCTCATTGGATGGTTTCCCACTTCTTCTGGTCTCCTCCTCTCTTTCATCTTCCTGTTTGTTACCTTTCTTTCAGTTCCAGATTTACTTCTATTTTGGCTTCTGGACTCTGTGGTGTTACATTAGTCTTGGTATTAAACAATACATCCTTTGTTCCCAAGCATTTACCAGTTGGACGACAAAGACAGGCGCTACATTCCTTTCAGTTGGCTGCATGCCCCGAATCAGTTGACTTCTTACTATAAACACAACAATACTGACCGGGGATTGAGTGGTCTTTTTGTTTGGCGTCACCAAAATTTTCAACACTTAGTTTTACGTTAACGGCATTTTAAAAAAACTGGCTTGTTCTTCCCGTCCATCACTAAAGTTAACTCTCCCTTGTTTTTTGATGGCTCATTGGGAAATTCTGTGAGTCCAATATGAATTCCGATGGCATGGATGACCCCGACCTGAGAGCAGCAATAGCCGCCTCGCTGAGAGAGTCCAGCAACCAGGGAGAGAGTGGAACCAATGGAATGCAGCATCAAGTTGTTGATTTGACCGCCGACTCTGATGATGATGACGTGATGCCCATTTTTCCCAAGTCAACCTCAGTCATTGGCTCCGAGACTGATGGAGATGAAACCGACTCTATTGAAGGATATGGTGATGGCGATGACGATGACGACCTCAGGAGGGCAATTGAGCTGTCTATGCAAAGCGCCATCGATGATGAACACGGCTCGTCGAGAGACCACCTGCCGTCTACTGAGGAGAACAAGGGGTGCAAGCCTTTCATTACCCCTTCATCTAATACAGACGAGGCTATAACAAACAATCATGCGCTCCCAGAATTGACGAGCTTCTTGGGCTTAGATCGAAAGCAGATGGAGCTAGAACGCCTTGCGCGACTGAAGAAGAGAAAAGCTGAAGACCCCGCATTAGATGACCAGCGGGACGCAAAGCACTCAAGAACTGGAGCGTCTTCGAAATCTCAGGTGAAACAGGAGCCTGATACTGGGTCATTGGTTGACCTAGCTGCCTCGCGCGTAAGGTCAACAGGGAACGTGCAAGAAACACAGAACTCTTCCTCCACCCCATCGGTTCAATTTCCTGACGGGACCGTCAAGAAAACATGGGCTTTTGGTTGCCGTCGGCGGGGCGATGATATTAAAATCGAAGAAGTCCTTCAAAAGCCAGACCTACAGCTTGCTGTTCTAAGCTCGTTTATGTGGGAAATGGAATGGCTTTTTTCCAAGCTGGACATAACGAACACCCGCTTCATCTTGGTGATGCAAGCGAAGGATGAAGCCACAGTGAGTATTGCTCAAGACTTTTTGCATATATCTAGATTGACTATTTTTCCTACACATCTCAGTCATCCCTTCCCCCTACCTTGACACTCGTCCTACTTGAGAGCTAGGTTAACCGCGTTAATCTCTAGAAACGTCAGTACGAATCGGAGACAGCTGCTATGAGGAACCTGAGATTATGTTTTCCTCCCATGGATGGTCAAATAAATTGCATGCACTCAAAGTTAATGCTACTCTTCCACTCCGGACATCTCCGAATTGTGGTTCCGACGGCTAACTTGACTCCATACGACTGGGGCGAGATTGGTGGTCTTATGGAAAATGTACGGCATGATTTGACTTAATTAGCACACCACAGGCTAACGCATACCTAGAGTGTTTTTATCATCGACCTTCCCAGGAGAGCTAATAAAGCTTCTACATTCTCGAAAACTGAATTCTACGACGAATTGGCTCACTTCTTAAAAGCTAGCACTTTACATGTCAATATCATCAACAAGCTCACTGACTATGACTTCAGTAAAACTGCACACATTGCGTTTGTCCACTCTATGTGAGATCTCCCTCATTAATACCAAAACTTCAAATCTAACTTACTTTAGTGGGGGCTCGCATATTGAGGATTCACGGCGGCGGACAGGGTACTGCGGCTTGGGTCGTTCAGTTGACTCACTTGGTTTGCGAGTATCTAAACCCATCAACATCGACTTCGTTGTAAGTTTACGACTATACTTAATTCCTAGAGCTTTTCTCTGATGTGCAATAGACATCATCCGTCGGCTCTTTGACCGACGAGTTCTTGAGATCCATATATCTCGCAGCCCAAGGTGAGCAGTTGTTACCAGCATCATACATGAAAATCAGGAAATAACTTTATGTTCAGGTGACGACGGAACGACAGAATATATGCTTCGAACCGCAAAATCCTTTCCTACCCGAAGCCATAATAATACCACACAGCTCATTGACAAAACCACGGCAGAGGAATGGAAAAATAGATTTAGAGTCTACTTTCCATCCGAGACCACAGTCAAGGATACAAAAGGCGGACCGCCATGTGCCGGCACGATCTGCTTCCAGTCAAAGTGGTATGCAGACCCAAAATTCCCCCGCCAGGTGCTTCGAGACTGTGAAAGCGAGAGGCCAGGGCTTCTAATGCATAATAAAGTAAGTTGCCCAATCACAACAGGTAGTCACAAAGCAGCTGTCTTACACCATGGTTCTCCAGATTCTATACGTAAGACCAGATGAGCCGGTTACACTGCCCAATAATACTACATGCCGAGCCTGGGCTTATGTGGGAAGTGCGAATCTTTCAGAAAGCGCTTGGTGAGTGACCTTCATACCGGCTTATTCTCTCACTCGGCACACTAATAGTAAACAGGGGCCGGGTCGTCCAAGATCGAACAACAAAGGAACCAAAACTCAACTGTAGAAACTGGGAGTGCGGTGTGCTCGTCCCTGTTATCAGCAAAGAGGACAGTCTATCAGAGCAAAATGAAACCCCATATAGCGAATCTGGAAATATGTTAGATGTTTTCAAGGGTACTGTTCCCGTGCCGATGCGTCTTCCAGCACCTCAGTATGGCGCGAATCGCAAGCCTTGGTACTTTACAGGGATGTGATGTGTGATGACTTCAATTCGGCTTGAATTCATGTTGCAACAGACCATTCACAATAATTCATGGAGATAGATTATCGAACTATTTGAATTATTTCTTTTGTATGCAATCACTAACGCTTAAAATAAACGGTGTCTATGTATTAAATGCTTTTCTTCAATGTCTTCCTCTTGATGTCATTCATGACTCCACATCAATCCTTCGGATTGTTTGCCCGTTTCCTCTATCATTTTCTGCTTCTTTGGTGTTTTCCTTTTTCTTTTTTCTTTCTTCTCCGAAGATATCCAAAATTTCAACTAAAGCCAACAACCAGTCAATTCTGCTCCTTCTCAGACTTCCTCGAAAAGACCTTCTTCACCCGATCAACAACCATACCAAACCCACCAAAGAGGTATCCCAATCCGAACGACCAACCCCTAACACGAACAGTGTAGATAAAGAAATAAACCAACAACCAGTTGATAATGACAAAAGCCAGGAAAATACCAAAGCAACGCCACTTATCACCGGCGTGGACGTTAAGCGTAGTCATGTATTCTGTGCCATTGGCGTAGGGACAGTACTGGCAGTCTTGCGTAGCGTCGGGGTTCACAAGGTATCCTACACCGGCGATGTTGGAGACAAAATTTTCAGCATATGATTGGCAGGTGGAGCCTGGGGGAGGGTCGAAATGGGTGGATTCCTTTGAGGCGCAGTCGATCTCGACGGATGGGAAGACGCTCGAGATCACACCACGGAGCCACCAGGTTACCGGGTTGACGTAGTACATCCAGTACTTCCAGAAGACGGGGTAGTCTCTGTATGGGCGGACGATACCGTTGAAGAGGTTGACCATGACGAAGAAGAAGGGGAGGACCTAGGAGAATGCCATTAGTATTTTGTAGGTGGATTTTGTGGAAGAGAATGTGGACTTACGTTGGAGATTACGGTGAAGGATGGGGCGAAGGCGCAAATCCACTGCCCCCAGCTGGCCTGGAAGAGGAAGAAGAGCATCGACATGAGGAAGACGTATCCGGCGCTGCTGGAGTCGGTGGGAAATCCGACTGGGTAGTACCAAAGGAGCCAGTAGATCAGGCCGGAAACGATTGCCATGGGGATTTCACAGACGATGTTCGCGGTGCAGAAAGCAACCCAGCCGTAGATACGGCTGGGGTATTCACGGGCTTCCCAAAGAGCGCGGTTGATGTAGAACTTGGGAACCACACTATTCAGGACAATAGGAGGGATGAGGATAATCAAGAAGATCGAGAACATGCGGTTTTGCATGCTGCTGATTGAGTTATCGAGCATCCAGAAAGTCTGCACTGGTCAGTAATGTATCAACCCGATAGATCAATCAAGAAGCTTACGAATCCGTTGAAGACACCAATAATGACACTGACGAAAAGCTTTCCGTAATAGTAAGATGGATCTCTCCAGTACTGTCTAAATAGCCGCTCGGTGAGCAGAACAGTCTGTGTCCAAGCGGGAGCAGCAAACTCATATTCGACGCTGTTCTCAGCAACTGGAAGCTTGCTTCGTTCTTCCCTAATCTTCTGGATTTCGTCCATGATGCGCTTGTTCTCTTCAGAATTGCGCCACTCTTCATTCCAGTCAATAGACCTGCCATCCTTCTTAGTCGCTTTCGCTGCTGTTTCCAGGATAAATTCTGCAACGTTCTTCGAAGGTGGGCAGACAACACCGCGATCAGCAAAGTACTTAACAACGTCGCGGCCTTCAGGGCCAATGGGTCCGAAATAGAATGTGTTTCCACCAGGGTTAAGAGCCAAGACCATGTCGAACTGCTGAATCAGCATGGATGATGGCTGGTGGATTGTGCACACGATAGCCTGTCCCGCTTGGGAGAGTTTCTTCAAGAATCTCACGATTGAGAATGCCGCTTGACTGTCGAGCCCACTAGTAGGTTCATCGAGGAACAAAAGGAGACTCGGTTTTGCAGCTAACTCGACACCGATCGTTACTCTCTTCTTCTGCTCAACATTGAGAGAGCCAATGATAGCATCCTGGATGTCCTCCAGTTCTAAGAGATCGATGATCTGGTCGACATAGTCGATCTTTTCCTGACGCGGAGTTTCTCTATCTTGACGAAGAATGGCTGAGAATTCAAGGGCTTCCCGGATAGTCGCGGTGTTGTCATGCAGGTCCATCTGTTCACAGAAACCAGTGCCTCTTTGGAAATCGGCACCAAGAGGATGGCCGTCAACAAGCATATCGCCAGTAACCACGCCCATCTTTTGGCGCTGAGCCAAGGTGTTGAGTAGGGTTGTCTTGCCTGCTCCAGAAGCTCCCATCAAAGCAATCATCAGACCGGGTTTTGCGTAACCGTTGACGCCGTTGAGAAGTCTCCTTGTTCCATTTCCATAAGGTACCGTATATTCTACGTTTGACCAAGTGAAAACTTTGTCACTGGCCGAAATGCGGTTGATAGATTCGTCGTTGGCGGTAGATTTCGCTTCTCCTCGTGACAATGCCGCAGTATCGCCCGAGTTCTGGACCTGCTCCTCATCGTTGCCTTTGCCATTGTGCGCTTTGAGTTTCGTGGAACGCTTAGACTTTTTGAAGACCAACGCGCCGCCGCCACCTCCAACGAACGAGAGGACTTCAGCAGCTACGATAGTGACCAAGAGGTACAAAACTGTGAAAGCAATGACAACACCAAAGTTGCGCCATAAATGGTGACGGGTGCTATGACGTGTAAGTAAAAAGGTAACTAGAGAGTGACGAAGAGGGGGCACCTACAATTGGAAACTTTCCTCAAGATACCGGCTTCCTGTAACTTCTGCCTGGCCTAGTTGGGACCCAGTGAGAGCACAACCTTGGTATCTGGGATCCACGCCTGGTCCTTGAGGTACCAGCTGCGAAGGGGCACATTGCATAACACGATTAGAGAATTCATTTGTAAGGACCGCCTCATAACTGTACGAAAGCGGATTCACGTAGAAAAGCCAACCGAACCAGATGGATCCATCAATAAGGCCTTGCTTGGGAATAACGTAACCAACGAACAGAATCAGCACGTTTAGAGCAATACCAGCGAACCGAACGGCGTCATCAATTGTCGGAGATAGTGCTGCGAACATGCGGTATAGGGATGTGATACAGAACGTTGTTGTATACACAAACAAGAAGTAGATGAAAAACTTGGAGGCATCCACATCGAGTCCAGTCATAAAATAGACAATAATGGTGAACGGCACGACCATGCAGAAGATAGCCGGGAAATCTACCACAATTCGAGCGATCGATACCGCAGACGGACGGTAAAAGGCATAATCCTTGTGACGCGCAACGATACCACGCCCCGAGACCGCGGGCATCAGCTCCGTTAGTTGAAGCCAGCCAAGGAACAGAATCGAGAAAAATAGGGCACCGCCGCGCGAGAAAGCGCCGCTAGTATCCAATGATTCACCGTAGAACAGGGAGGACACAATAAGGCCGTTAGAAACGATGATGAAGTACTTGGTGTATAGAGAAGTCTTGTCTCCCCATAGGAGCCAAAACTCTCGCTGCACACAAGCCGCAACTTGCCTAACAATGGAAACTGTGTAGGGTGACTTCTTCGAGACCGTCTTACTTTTTGACTGAGCCACAGTCTTCTGGAAGCGGCGAGTATCTTCCTGGTTGGTGTCTTGAAGCAATTTCTCGTAGCCACATACTTCACTCCAAATCTGCTTATAGGCATCACTCTGTTTGAAGATTGCCTCGAGCTCTTCGGCGGTCTTTGGTGTCGACGCTTCACGGTCTGGCTGGAATTGGCGAGCATTCGGGTCACAAAGTGAGGTAAGGAAATCGGCAGTCGTAGATTGCTCCGGGCAATAGAACCCGAGATCCAAAAAGTACTGTTTTGCTTCGTCGGCAGGGCCTTGGTAGAGCATACGCCCCGCATCGATCACCAGAACCTTGTCCATTAGCTCATAGATACTCTCACCAGCTTGGTACAGAGTGACCAAAGTGGTCCGCTTGCTGACATCTGTCATGATGCGGAGCGACTTGGCATAGTCAAGAGCAGTGCTGGCATCCAATCCTCTGGTGGAGTTATCCCAGCAGACGACTGAAGACTTGGTCGCGAGCGTTTCAGCGATACTAACACGCTTCCTTTCTCCACCAGACACACCGCGGACATATTCGTTACCCACAAGCGTGTTCTTCGTGTGGGTTATACCGAACATCTTCAACAGCGCGTCAATGATGACCGGGATACTGGCCTTATCATGTTTCTTGGTCTTGTTGATCAAGGAAAATTTCAACGTCTGCCAAACGGTGAGGTTTGGGAAATGTTGATCATCTTCCTGATTGTAGTTCACCTCACCGCGGAAATGCTTATGCTGCTCTTCCGCTGAGAGACCACCATAGCTGATCTCGCCCTCAACGGCTGCAAAAGCACCCCGGTCATTGGCGATGGTCTTCAGGAAGGTGGAACAACCAGCACCAGGCCTACCGAGCACCAGCATCATCTCACCTTCCCTAATAGCTCCGCTGAAGTCATGGAGCAGATCTCTTACCGGAGGACGCTTACCAAATTGAAGGGCTGGAACGAACCGGCACAGGATCTTGTACAGATCAGGGCCAAATGTTCCAATGACCGCATCAGGGAGGGTCCGGACGAAGGAGGCACCGGTCTCCACACCTTTCACAGTAACATTCTTGAAGGCAACGCCTATCTTTTTCGCCGGCTCTCCTGCCGTCGTACGTCGTTCCAGATGGCCGCCCATCAAGAAATCACTCAGATCGAACCCACCTTGGTACTCATCCGCAGATGAAGCCTGCTCCTCAAGCGCCTTTTCTTCGTCTCGGACGGATGACCGTGGGCGCATTCGAGAACCCTCTTTGGCTGAACGGGTTCGGTGAAGACTGAGTTTGGTCACTTCTCTCCTCATCTCTTCGAAGTCCTCCATTGCACCCCGACGGGAAACTGGCTCCCCTTGATCGCGTTCTCCCCATCTCGCATCACCCGATACATCGGTGTCACTTGTCGAAATCGAATTCAAGGTATGTTCCGAAGCAGCCACAGCGTGATTATAGGGATTCGGGGCCGCATTGGACGATGCCTCAGGCTGACGGTGATCGTCGGCCATTTTGGGCTCGGCCTCGTCTTGTCTGGTCTGTTTCTGTATGCGCAGAGGTGGATCAGGCTGCAAGAACGAACGCCAGCGTAAATTCGCGATTGAATATTAGATGTAGGATTAATATATGGAATCGTAGAACCTTTGTCTGCAAACTTGAACTCAAGTCGATTAAAATAATAAGAAAGTATGTCAGATAAAATGAAAACGACGGGTATCTGCAGTGTCGTTTAAAGAGTATAGATGTGGATATACCAATATATACAGCGATAAATTAGAAAAAGAAAAGAAAGACAAAATTAAAATAGATGACAATCGATTGCCTCCTGAAGGTATGCACTTGCTGAGGGGAGAGGGTCCTAATAATATATCACAATGGCGCCGAAACGTAACCGAAGAGAAAAAGGCTGTTGTCGAGAAGATATCATTGCATCATGACCAGTTAGTTTATTATAAACGGGCCAGTGCATGACTAACTCCGGAAGCCAAAGCCAAACAACGGGGAAAATTCTTTGGATTTGTCAGATCTGGTAGGTGAATAAGCGTCAGTGGATTCTCATATGTAGGGTCTACTCTCTAGAACCCGAGTTGGAACGGAGTAAGCGGATTAAACTGGTCAATCAAAGTTCAGAGCGAGGATATCACATCCGTCGAAGAGAGCCGAACGGTGGAGCGTCACAGAAAAAAAGAAAGAAAAAGGGCGTATCCTTTAGGAAAGCTCGCCTGAAGGAGCTCGGGTGGATCCCGGAGACATTCCCTCGAGTGGGGTGGATATAAGTGAATATTGACTCATGGAATTCGAGTCAGACGGAATATAAATTTCTAAGCCGATACAGCGCCGCTTACATCCGATTCTTAATTGCGATGATGATGACGATGCGCCGCACCCTTCTTCGACCTGCAGGTTAAAGGAGGGTTGAACAGATGGACTTGCCAGCAAGGTAGATAACGAAGATTAAGTGAGAAAGAAAAGGGAGATGAATGGATTATGCCATTATTTCCCAATTTGGTATGGTGGTGGCGGAGATAAGCGACCGGTGTTAACAGGATTTGCACTTTTGCTTACGTTCCCATTCCTTGGACCCCTCGTGCTGGGCGGAGACTCATCCTTGCACCAGGATGGCCCCCTATTGGTGGATGACGACTTTCGAGAATTACCAGCTTCCTATCAGGGAAGAGCGGGCAACTAACCGGGCTTAGTTCCAGGAGTCCAAATGCCATGGCGCACGCTGTGTTTCCTAAATCAACTAATTTAACTACGAACGATCTCTCATATTATAGCAGCGGATGGCTCACGATGGCTCATCAAGGGCGGATATCTGTGGTAAATCCGATGAGAAAAGAAAAATTAAAAACAAAAATAAAATAATAAGGAGCTTAAATCCTGTCTGCGCGCTTACTTGTTGGTTTGATTACTTGATAAAACTAGAACCCCATTCTATCGGTTTCTATGGAGTCACTAGCGAAGCATATGAAACTCCCGATTATTACTATAGTAAAGAGTAATAATACGAGGGGTGATGGTCATCACTGGGAACCTCGTTGGAACTATAAGCCAAAGCCAGACCAGACCGCGGCTGGGTTTTCTGTTTTGCTTGGATGTTCTTCGGTTGAATATGGCTAGGACTGAAAAAGTGGTTGAACGTTTTCGGCAATACATATCTACTGAGAATTAGGTCGCATTTTGCAAACTCTGTCAGCGTTTGAGGGTTACTCGGCTCCCTTCCCGGATTTGGGACTGGTCGGGAACCCTGTGCCATCGACTCAGTCTGCTGCGACGCACAGACGTTTACCGACCCTCCACGAGTCAGCCCTTCGGCAATTAGGCTCTCGGATTTCGGCCTTTCTTGCCGTAGCCTGTCAGACGTGGTTGTTTGTTCTCTGTTGGCAGTTGACCAGTTAACACACTAGACCAGACCGCCTTTGCTATGTACATGGTAGAATATACATTGTTTTCTTGGTTCATTTGCTATGTAGTATCTCCGACCCATCCACGTTTAGCTCAACTTAGCCTCAAGCCACCAAAATGATAGATCATCATCGAGGCTTGCTTATTATATCTTGGCATTCCCCATAGCGGACCAAGGCGTCCAATGGCCATACCCTCGTAGCCAATTTGATTTCTCAGCATTTGTATCTTATCTCTGTGATTATATAAACTCGAGCATCATCCGTGTTATGGAAACTCTTAGAAACGTTCGGTAGGCTTGGTCTTCACATGTCTAACGGTAGAGATCCTGTGCTATATTACTTTATCGCAGATTGCATGTCAAAATTTGCACCTGAGCCCTAAGGCTCCACTTTCGACCAGCAATATCTCTGTTACTAACTTAAGTATAACTGACGGTAACGTTTACTATTTTAGCCCGCTTGGCTTGGGCCGCCATGCTAGTTAGTGTAGACGCTATCGCCCATGAGTGATAAACGTACAGGTAACTGGTCTCTGGACAATATACATCTGTTAGTCACTATGTACGTGGCTTACAGTAGCCAGCGCAAACAGGGAACGTAAACTATTTGATACCCCAGTAAAAGATCGGCGCTTCAGGCCTACCATGTCGTCAGAGGCGATCTGATGCAAGTATTAAGACTCCGATCCTCGTTTAGGGAAGTTAGTGATGTTTCCTTGGCACAGCATCCACGTTAACTCGCGTACTTGATATGTAGCGACATTTCTGCAACGCACACTTGTACAGATCACACCGCATATCCATCGAGAGTTAATTCGATTTGGATTTAGACAGGTCAATGCATCCAGATGCTCGGTGGCGCTTACCCTCCTTCTTTGCGTTGATGTCTTTGTGTATGGAAGTTTCCCGACTGGAAGAGACTTTCGGTTGTACCCCTTTCGGCAAATATTTCTATAAAAGAAATATTGTTATCTGGCGAAACATTCCTATGAACGGACAATGCTAGGCCACGAACTAATGCAGGTCTATCAACTAGACCGCTTATAGCCGTACGGAGTAGTTTCACCCTAGTAGAGAGGCCAGGCGTTTCAGCTCAGTAATCTTTAGGTATAATACTCAATCTATGGCCAACAGGGAGGAAACAGGTGAAGATATTAGTAGTTGCAATCTCTAAGGAATGATAATCTTATTGCTTCAGGAGGTTTACCAATCCTAACAAGTACGTAAAATCGTGGAATCCAGACGAAGTCTCAGTGGTCAGAGCCCCAAGCCAACATGTATTCTTTTCCTATCTACATTGCCACGCAAGACCGAGGAAAAGATATACCAGCAGTATCGGTGTCACATCATGCCATTTGATAGACATATCGAACGCTCCAGGTAAACATCGACGTTGATGCCCAATGGGCTATCACGAGAAAGGCGAATTTCAAGTTTCATCAGTAGGTCAGCAAGTCTAGATCGTTCTAGGTGTTCAACAGAAATGACAGCGCAGGTTTGAAAGGCAGAACTGATACGTCTAACTTCTAGACCTCGTAAAACCCCATATCAGCAATTTTATTAGGGAAGAAAACGGTGAAATAGGAGAAGATATGCTAATACTTCTCAACTTGTGGCCTAGAACGTTTGTTACAACTACCTACGATTTTTCGAAGTTATCTCCTCATGCACATATTCTCCAGGTCCGCTTATCGGTCGTATCTGCCATATCAATTCCCAAATAGCGAAGAATCGCGTTCCGAGGATTATTTGTAGCCTTTGACCTGCATGCCCCTCGCCACCACATGGTCCATAAATCAACACACTTTCTCCGCACACGTTGAACCCACAACATCTCATCTTTGAGACAAAGTTGAAGATTCTTCTCTAACTAACTTAGCATGTTCCATCCCAATACTGTGGCATTTACCTCCCATGAGTGTCCGATATTATCTGTGTGCTTCTCTAATCGAATCTCAACTTGCCAGTTAATTCATATCGCAAATTCTTCCAACACCGTCTCACACCAGAACGAATCTTACTCATTTTCTTAAATGAGCAAGCTTTATCCGTTATAGTGAACTGTCATGTTGTGTCGTTACATCATCGAGGCCATCATTTGAATGTGTACTATGGACGATTCATACGGACTGTGTCTGGTCAAAATTGCTTTAATATACTGTTTGCTTTGATGAAATCCGGCCAAATCATATCTATAAATCACGCTCGATAATATCTTGATCTCTAATAGATAACTATCGTACTGTTTTTCTATGTAGGGGCTAATTAGACTCCTTATTTTTGTTCTCCATAGGCCAATCTTAATTAAGGCGTCTCACTACGTGGGAACAATAAAACCTAAAAGCGTGAAGAAGAAGAAGAAGAAGGACTACAATAACAAACTTATCGTTTACCCTGCTGTGACACCTATACCTAGTGGCCATGGGAACTAAAACTTTCAATTTGTCATCATATTTTCATTGTCTCTATATACATCTAGCGTTTATCATCAATATCTCGAAGCATAGTCGCCTCCCTGGTTAAGTCGAGTAGACGAATAATATCTATGCTCATCACTACTCACGTTACCCTCATCCTGAGAGGGAAGTGGCCCAGACTCAACATCATCATGCTTCCCACGAGCTTGCTTCTTCACCTCCAGTTCAGCCTTCTTTGCGGCCTTTTTCTGCTGCTTGAGTTGCTTCTTCTCCTGCCGACTGACCTTCGGAAACTCCGAATCGGGTCCCTGCAGGATCCGCCCGGGATGAACAATATTAATCACAAGCAACGCAATAAACATCGGCGCAGCATCAAGAGCATACTCATAGACCTCATGAGTCAAGACAGGGTTGTTAGGATCCGTACCCCGAGCAAACTGCGCCAAACGGAAGATAATCCGAATCTAGTTCCCAGTTAGTCATGTCCTGAATTCGTCAAAGAAATGTGGAAGACTTACGGTAATCATCACCAAAGCAATATACATCGCGTAGAACAGCCACCGCCATGAAGCAGGACCCTTCTTCATCTGCTCAGCGTCTAGTGCCCCCTCTCGCTCCAAGATCATGATCTTGCGGTGCAAGTGCATCGTGAAGCCCGCGAAGATCAAAACAAATAGTTCTTGCAGTCCGATTCCACCCATGTAGATGTGGAGTCCTAGCATGACGCGGCTGGTGGGTACATCCGTGCCCGTTGACATACCTGCGCCTGCCAGCTGTACGAGGAAGGAAAATATGTCCAGCCAGACGAAGAGGAGTCCGTAGCTCTGGGCGGAGATTCCGCCGAGGCGCTTCTCGGGGATGAAGAAGAAGATCAGTCGGCCTAGGGTCATGTAGACGAATGCGTTGATCCCTGTGGACACACGTGCGGATGAGTATCGACTGTTGCGGACACGGAGTGATGGGAAGTCTTACAGATTGGGGCCAGGAGGAAGAGCAGGACGTATGCTGTGTCATATCCGTCGCTGTTTTGGTGGCGCGTGAGGAGAGTGCGAAATATGAAGGCAAGTAATTCCCAGGTTCCGCCCATGATCAGGACCCAGGCGTACTTCTACATTGTACATTATGTTAGACAGAATGGTCATTGGAGGTCATCGAAAGTGTAAGCCCTTACCTTCTTGTATTGATAGGCTTGCACTACGTGTGCAATAACTGTAAGGCCGTATAGAGCGCAAAATAGTATCGCAGCCGCGAATGAGGGCTCATAGTAGAGAATTGCGTCGCATGATTCCGGTGGTAGATAGCCGTTCTTTCCTGGTTTGACATTGATGCACGTTGCGGTCGAAGAGGATGATAGACTAGAAGTGGTCGCTGGAGATATCGCCGCTGTCGTGACACTCATGATGTGTGAAGAACAGGCGAGTGATGCGCAATGAGTCAGGGTTGGCAATGCGAATGCTATAACAAGGTAATGGAGAGAATAGAGAACAATTATAAGTAATGAAAGGTTGGAGGTTCTAATAAATTATCCTACATTTCTGAGAAGGAAAGAAACATCGACATGAGGCATTGTATACAACTATATATAATTTTGGATGTTGAGGGCTTCTCAACCATTCTATATTTCTGCTCTCAGGCAGAAACAATATGGAAGGTATGAGAACATCATAAGCTCTGATGTTAACCTCAATGAAGTTAGGCAATGCGAGCCATGTCTCTGGTACAAAAGACGAGTGTCATCACAGCCTCCGCCTCTAAATGACCCACCCAAGTGTAGTTAATGATGACCGACCAATCTTAAACCCCGGAAACTTAGGCTGCAATATAACTTAGGGCTCAATTAATAATCACTTTAAAAGAACAATGATCAAAGTTCAGATGGGCCCTTTTCAAGGGTCTGGGGCAGAGTTCACAGATCCTATCTCTTGCGGTTATTTATAGATCATTAGTGCTGACAGGGCAGTCGGAGGTTTCTGCCTACCTGTCTTAAATAACTCTTGGCAGGTTTTCTGAGCTGTTAGCGGAGTATGATTGGGCGCTCCGTTTATAGTAGCCGTTAATAGTAGAGCGCTAGTTAAGCTTAGCTCTTGGGGCGAAGGATCTTTAAGACCTACGGTAATTATACAAAGAGCATTGCCATGGTGAGTCCCCAGTAAATGTTGCCCTCACTGGCCTAAATTCAGTCATTAATAACTAGAGACCCCAATACATCATTTCCAAAAAGAAAAGTTGAGCTAATCTTCTATCATAATTGACGTAGCATCAAAGACTAGTTGTATCCTGAAATATTTCACTTATTGAAGTCCTGTGTTATGACAATAAAATCGTTATGCAATTATATATCTTGCCTAGGCATATGCCACAGTAGCTAATTCTAAAATATCGGGAAGCCAAAAAAAAAAAAAAAATCCAAAACAGAGACATATTGCTGAAGGGAATGGTAAGGAACGATATGACAACCTATATCATGTCACTAAGTCTCACGGCGGCTTTGCTGATCCAAGTCTTTGGAATCTAACTGTTTCTCTAAAGCCCGAAGTAGTAACTCAGGATACCATCTCTGTGCCCTGCCGGGTAACTTGTCAACATATTAGTAAAAACAGTGTCCCCGGAACAGTTATCGACGACCCCAGAGAAGAACGTTTCTGCGTCCGATATCACCTTTTCTCCCTTAACTAAATCAGGGATATGGGGTGGAATCTCCATAGACAAATCCTCCGACCGAAGGCGAAGGCTCAAGTGTTGAAAAAATGGGATAGACAACCGCGGACCCAATGACCTGCCACTGCAGGCAGTCCATGAAGCCCTCTGAAGTAAGTGTTACACGATGGGTTGTCGCTGTACAGACTCCTCAGGTCAAAGTCTCTGGCAAACGGCCAATATTGGCCACTAGAGTACCTGGTATCGGGGGTACTGGGATCCATGCGCCAGATTTGTTTTGAACCTCAAGGGAGTTGTGTCCCGTTCCCTGAAGTAGGTATGTCATGAACACACCATCTTTATGGGGCCCTGCGCCTTGGCTATCTTTCTCTTCATCTGTCTGCTTTGGAGGTGGGGGATACAACATCACTTTCAGACGACTGAACGGGGCGTCGTCGAAAAGTCTAGTGAGAACAGTTGGTTCCAAGTCCAGCGCTTCCGCAATCAGAATCGTGAATTCGGCCGATAAACGTTGTAGCGCGTCGCGAAAACCTGGAACCGCGGCCTTGCCTGGCCACAATTAATTTGATCAGTCAAATGGATGTAGCAATAGAACCTAGACATACCTGGCTTAGCCCTTAGATGTTGAGGTAGACGGGCTCATCTAGACCTGGTGCAGGGAGATTTGGACCGATCTACAGAACGCGGTATAGAGATAAGAATAAAACATTAGATACGAGAGAATTACTTGAGGTAGGCGAGGCCAGACGTACCGCAATGGACTCATTATGGTCGGTCTTCGCAGCAGTTTTTCAGCGTCCATTCTATTGTAGCCGAGAAAGTGCCTGCTATGAACGGTTTCTATCTCGAGTTTTTTCTCCAAAGGGAGATTAAAAAAAAGTCCTGGACTGCTGTGTAGCATCTTGCTGCACTTATTCCGCAATCGTGCGGTTTTTGAGATAGAAGAAACCTACGCGTACCAAGGCATTCCTCAGCTCTGATAGGAAAATTGGCTTTGTCGTAGGAGACCCCGTTAATGAGAAGTCAATAATAGGGATGGAGCTGAAATTGTCCTTCATGGTGGATGCTTGTTTGGTATAGTTGAGCAGGTAAGGTATATGTTGGCACGGTTTGGTGAAGAGGTTACTGATTTATCATTGTGTCCTTTGATTCTACCCAAGAACTGGGGATATATACCGAACCGGCTGTTGGCCTTAGAACTTATTGTTAATCTTTGTGCTACCTAAGGTTTCGGTTTGTGTTGTCGAAATGTAAAAGCACCCGACTCTTTCTTGGCAAATTACTACAGACCCCGGATGGTAGGATGTCTTGAGATCGTGGGGGGACTAAGGCATGATGTTCTCTCTTATGCGAGTGGTCAATGTACCTATACCCGATGAGTGGGATTGTTAAGTTTCTGCTTGAAGAGTCCAAAGGTCGATGTGACAGACACTTTAAAAACAGTCTATAGAAAGGATTGAGAGAGGGAAACACCGACTTGGTATATCGGGATAACTCATGCTACTGTAACACAAAATATCCATGTTCCGAACGTGCACAAATCCTGTGCTACCACCGCTAGCTATACATAGGACTTTGGCTGGCCCAAATCAACATTATAAACCTCTCAGGCAGTCACAGGCCTAGGACAAAGACCTCCCATCACTATGAACTATCCCAAAAGATTGTGAATGACTAGCACAGTGGTTTCTGTGCATAAACACAAAGGCAGTTGTAGAATTATATCCACCTTTCCTTGTCTCCCTTTCTACTTCCAAGCAATGGCTAGAAAGCCCTAGCATGATCCAATAGGTACAGAGTACCCTAGAAAATCTGTTATACAATACAGAGAGCGTTTCCTTAGTACGGTACGGTATGGCATGTATTTGCGTGCAACACGTATTATACCAGCAATATTTTCCGGCTTTGTCTTCCACTAATACTATTAGTCTTTACCCACCCATTGTTATATACCAGCCCCAGTGTAGACAGGGAATACTAGTCAGAAAGCAACCTCGTGAGACACCTTCGAATCTGTGAACTGGAATCGAGGAGAAAAATGCACAAGACAAAGACAAAGACTCGGTCCGAGAACAAGGCTGGTTTATACCAACCAGGTTTAGATTTAAACAGGGTTAATATAGGTAAAAGAGCCATGGACCAGTGTTGGAATTTATCCAAGAACAATCGGACTATGCTACCATTACTGACATTTTTTGGAGTACAGAATGGGAGTTCAAGCCTGCTTTTCTAACTCGTCCAGATACCCGGTGACCCTATCAACCAAAATCCGCCTCGGCTCCGCCTGATCACAATCACTCAGCGCATGTGAAGCACCAGGGATGATCATGCTTTTCGGGTGCCAGAACTGACCCGCCGCGGTGGACCACCGTTTCAATAAAGCCTCTTTATCCACCCACGGCGGAACAGACTGATCTCTCCCCGAGTACAGCGCCATTAGTTTGGATTTTAGAAGTCCACGGAACCCAATAACACCGAACGTCCGTTGAAGTTGCTCGTCACTCAAGTCCGAGCTGAACAGGTCGTCCTCATCAGGCTGTTGTGGGCTATCAGGACTAGTGAGACTGAGGAACCGACGACTACTGACAGCCGTAGTCGACAGGTATCCAATTCGGGCAGTAACCGAGAGCGGAACAATGGTATCGACCGTATCATCATCATCGTAGGTCTTTTTCTTTGCATCCTCAATCGCTTTACGGCAAATCTCTCGCATGGTTTCCGGGCTGTCTCTTTCTGTGCCGGTTCTCAATACCCAAAGAATCGCTTCCCTGTCTGAGACGGACGCCTGCATAATCGCGCCATCGACGGGGGTTCTTAGTAATGGCTCAATTTCCCTATCCAGAAGGTTTCTGGGTCGCGGGTTTGGACAGCTAATATAGTGCATCACGTCTTGGCTCCCCGTTGAATGGCCCATGATGACTACCTTTCCAGAGCCAAATAATTGCTTCTTATAGTCACGCACGTACTGAACGCACTGTGCCATCTCATCAATGTCTTTCCCAAGACGGCCTACGCCCCATCCATTATATGACGAGGATAAGACTAGTGAGAAAACGGACCAGTCAGTGTCCTGTAGTGCTGCGACCAAGTCCGCGACGTACTCGACCGTACAAAGGCCGTCACCTAAGCCCCCGATGAAAAGGAGACTGTGTGGCTTTCTTTGATTTCCTCTTGTGTACTCGAACGCAACTAGTCCCTCAGCCTGCAAAAATTAATATCAGTAACCCCTTAAGGGCGTTCAAATCACCAATTACTCAATCAGGATGGAACATACGTATTGATGCATAATCCCTGGCTGGCCCTTGGCCAATGCATTGGGAAGCTTCAACTGCATTATCGCCTGCTGCTACTAGTGATCCAACCCAAAAGAAAACGAAGTATGATGTCAACCCAAAAGACCCCATAAACAGACGAGTGGCTTAATTGGGGAGAATGAAAAAAGACAAAGAATTACCGACGAGAGAAAAGGGCCATCAGATAAGAGGAATGTGAAGCGGATCAGATAACAATGTCATGGGGTAATGGCACTTAAGAATTTGTCACACCTGTACGCTCAGTGGCTGTACAGTGGGTACAGTGGGTACCGCCTACTGCATTAGATTTATTCTGCCACCCCAAGATCCACATTCTGTCTAGGTACTACTGAGTATGCCGTAGGCGATAAGTGTTTCCCAGTTGATGCTTACATCCAACACTGTTGCTACTCAAAACCATCATGTTCGAGGACTTTAGCTCTAGCTTGACTGTTTTGTCTTGACGAAGCGTTTTCTTCGATCTCATATACTTACCGACATTCATCGGAATATGCCGGGATGACCCCAAGGCTAAGTCCCGCGATCCACTGTTTCTTGGCACTGTACTTTTGAATAGGTAGGTGTACGTGTATGTAATGTAATGCACATACACATATACATATCTGTACTGGTTCGATATACACCCATGGAGCCTTACGAGTTTCTCTATTGAATCTGTGGGATTGGCACCTTTTGTTCTCATAAAATATAGCAGACAAAGCGTAGTATTATCTGGGTGCAAAGCAGATATAGCGCAACCGCTCTGAAACCGCCGAAATCTACCTATGTAGGCTATAGCTAACTATGAAAACATTCAATACAAAGATAAACGACAAGACGTTCAGCCATCTTCCCAATACTGGCTGTCCAATTTAGCGAGACGTATATTCAAGTTTTATCGTTGACGTATCTGTACAAAAAATCATCCAGATATGTCCTACCTTAATAACATATGCTGTGGTTAAGGCTGTAGCTCAAACCACGTCACACAGCTTCCAATCGAGACTGTTGATAAAGCAGAGCTCCTTCAATCTCCCTTCAAGAAATTGCTTGAGCTTCTCACTCGTACGGGTGTACCCCACGTTTTGGTGGTGAAGATGGAATCGAAGAATTTCACCCAGGGTGGCCAACTGGTACAGCTGTCCGAGAATTTCTAGAACTCAAGCATCTCAGGACAATCGCCATCGAGGCTCTAGTCTCTGATGTTCTGAAGTGTTTCAGTGGTCATCCGCTCAGGATTGAACTTCATGCATTCAGGATATCTTTGTGACCAGATACGACACGCTAAATGTAACATCTTGGAGAGACATGTTTTAGCATGACCGTAACCGAGCGGGTCATGAGGGTAGTGGCCACGGTCATTCCCTTAGAGTGTTGAAGATATAGGCTAGTCGATCGATAAATACTAGTCGCTATTGGATCTGTTGTCAGATTATTCAGAATTATAAGGTTTGATGAGGATTCTTGCAGAGTCCTGCGCCAATATTGAAAGCTTTCTGATTAGAGTTCGGTGATATACGGAGCCAACTTGAAAGCGATGGAACATCAGGTAGTGGGCTTTCATTGTACAGAAGTTCAAGGTGTCACATAAGCACAGTGAAGAAAAACCCACAACACCGAGCTTGGGAGATCCGATCATCAATGAGTTTCTCTGCGCTGCGGGCGATATTAAACCTGAGGACCACTGGTCCAAGTTGAAACTCTAGAGGCTGTCTAGCTCGCTATCACGATTAATCTTGATAGTCAAAGTTTTGATTTCCTCAAGGGTATCCTAGTCATAAGTATTGCAATTTGTGAGGAACACAGCGCGTAAAATAGGATGATATGAAACAAGTCTTTTGCAACTTCTCAGTAGATGATTATCAGTAAACTTATTCAAATAAATTGTCTTGAAAAGAGCCTCTAAATGCCAAGATTTTTACTCTGACATTTCCAGACTGAGGGTCCGTCTCGACAAGGACATCTTGAACTTTTTAAGTTGGACGTCGAAGATTCCTTCGCTCAAAACTCTCAACGAAAGCTTCAATTTCGACGGCAATGTGCAAAATAGAGTAGAGGATTGAGTTTCGTCCTTCTCGAAAGTAGAGCTCTCCTGGGAGGAATTTGCCATGTCCTTTGAATGCATATTGCGAAGCGAAAGATATCCGCCATTGATGAGGCATAAATTCAGGGCTAAAGACAAACACCCAAATTATGATGGAATCGCCACCGAGACGAAAGAATCGTCAAGATTGATTGTTGATTCATCATCTCAAAGAGCTCAACCCAGAGCTCAGGTCGATTGTTCTCCTTGGATCTCCTCATTCTCCGGTTGTTCTTCCCGCTTCTAAATTTGGCTAAAGCTGTCCGTATCCGAGGGCACTGCCTGGAATCATAACGGCTTCCTCTCGCTTCAAGTTACTCACTCCTGATTTAATTCGACGGTTTGATGTGCATACAGGCGGAAGCAAGTCAAGAAGTTGCTTACGCAACCCAGTAAGTATGCCAGCTAGAGTTGATATTATGGCTTCTAGACGTGCTTCCGCACTGTGGTGATTTGAGCTACCAATTCGTATGAGGTCCAAGCCACTCACTAATGATAGTTACCAGAGTAGGTTTGACTGTGTGTATTCATCGCTGCTGAGAGAATCGACAAGTGCAGAGACGCAATAGAAGGGAGTAGCATTTGATGAACTTGCTTCTCAGCCATGCCAAGGTCTATCAAGTGGCTTTTGCACATCGACACAAATTTATTTGTGGTCTATGAATATCAAGGAGCTGTTGTTGCTGTACTGTGCTCCAATGCTCAGGTATTATTGTCAGACTTTGTAGGTCGCAAATTGGCCGACAATGGCACATTATTGCTTTACTATCTAGTCTGCAATCTTTTTCCGCCACTCAGACAGCTTTCGGCTGAACTAGGATGATATCTTGATAGGTAGCTGCTGCTATGCACACCAGGGTGCACTAGAGCTTCTACATCTGAGCGACATTGACTAGGCTGGAGTCAAAGGAGGCAATCCATCTAGTTACAAAGTACGCCAACATCAAAGGGCAAGAGATAGGAGGTAGAGCTTCGCGAGCGACATCAACCGTCCGTAACATCCGCATCCCGCCCTCTACACACTCTGAGTTTTATTTTGTTCCGACTAAATGGGAAGCTCCCATTTGAATCAAAGGATGGCTAGACATCAGTCCTCGCCCAGCGTATGTTTGTCTTCCCAAACGTGTGCCAATCCCATTTGCTAGACTCTCTGTAGGTATTCTTTTGCTAAAGCAGTGCAAGCGACCTAGTTTCGGTCCGAAAGGTAGTAATCGTTTGCCCGTTGATCTCATCCACGGCAAAGATCAATAGGTCACGGCCGGCGCAACCTTCGTCATAGACAATATCATTAATGGCCGTGCATTGCGACGCCACCAAGGCCCAGGTAGCACGGACTATTATATCGATGTAGTGCCTAATTTTTTATCCCACTCGAGCCTCCCTAGCAATCAGCGATAGTATCTGACACCAGCGGATATCGTCGCGATGGAAATGTCGAGTATCGGGACTAATTGCTCCTTGCGACGGGACACGCCAGTACTCCTTCGGCACCTCGTGTGTAGGGTCTGTCTGCTTCGCCGTTCACGATGACGAATGTCTGCGACGTCTAACGGGCTGGTCGGGCTTTGGGGTAGTGGTTCAACGATTTGGAGCGCTCGGAGGGATTTGGACTTGGCCAGGAAGGTTTACGTTTGAAAGGTTCGAGTCCTGTATGTTCTGCAAGGTTAGGAGGTTTCGTTGCCGTCACGGACACAACAGGAGCTTTTTCATTAGGAGCTGCTGCTTTAATAGCCGCAGGGGAGACCTGGAGTTCTCCTTTTCCTTGACTGGCGTTAGTTGAGTGGAGGAAGCCGGTGGCGTGGAGGACTAGGTAGTAGTCTTGCCGTTTGGGGCGGCCTGGGGCCACAGTTGCTGGCTGTCTATTCGGCATGGTTTTCCGGGTCTTGCTTGTCACCTTACTCTTGCAAAGAGAGATAGGATTCTTAGTCAGTACAGTGTAGGGGATCATGTAAAGCAAGCTTAACTCCCAACCAGGTTTTAGCGACAAGTGTGACCATTGTAGAAGTCGGGGACGGGCCGACTAGGTTTTTGGAGTGGAGACGGTCACCTAGGGCAAATATACTCAATTTACTTGATTAGAAAAGTCCCTTTCAAATATGTACACTTATTTAGACAAGAAATGGGCTTACTAGACTTCTACGATCCTTACTCTATGGGTAGTTCATCACCAATGCTCTTCTGTTGTTAATCCTTCGGAATGACGAGGGTGTACTTCGAATCAAACAATTATATAAACAGCTGACTAGCTACACAACCCTGTAGTCTTTTATCAGCTAGGTCTTTGAGATTCAGCTCTTGCAGGACTGCCCTTAACTATAGCTTATGGTAACATGTAGTGGATTATGTTACTGTAATGTAGTTTCGCCACCATCTATAAAATCTCATACCTATAGATGAGTACGCTGCCAAATTACCACCAACGATAGACATGTTCCGCAGTTAACACACTTAAGTGTATAGGACCTATGACCAGTCGCAGATGGCAGTATTTAAGGACTGCATCTATAGAAAGTGGTCGTATACTTGATGTTGTTGTTAAAGGAGTAATCAGGTATACCGGTGCCTATAGAATTTAAGTATCTATATAAAATAAACAGCTTCTCTAAGATACTAGGCACGGTGGAAGTTACTATTACCATCTCCTCTACAAAAATGGACCCGACACTGTCTGGGATATATTGAGGGATTCTCGTCAAGCAAACTAACACCACATTTATATATTCAGCATAGATTTGATAAAAAACTGTATCACCTCTACAATAACCTTTCAAATAGTATACACCCATTGGAAAAAGAAAAGAAAGAAAGATTTCACCTCTATTTATCGTTCGTCTGAGAATCCTCATAAGTCTCTTCTCGTTATTTGCGAGAAGCTTGTCATCATTAGGTAGAAGATGTAACAGAAAGAACGTCTAAAGAACGTCTAAGTTAACACAGGCCGGAAGTGGGAAAATTATTCAAATATCAGACATGTATATAAAACAGAGTGTGTAAGTAGTCATATCGAAAAGGACAGATGCTATATCGAGTACATAAATCTCATATATCTGTTTTACTCTTGTACGTCAATCGGATCCCAATGCGGCCATAGGAGTCATAGTCACGTTGCAGAACTTCGCATGGAACACTCAGTTCAATCTGCCTGATGCTGGTTCACCTGTGGGATTGAAATACTGTAGCTTCCATTATGTACCAGGACAACAAATCCTATGGTCAATTCGTAAGCTGTATGTACACCAGCCCATCCAAACCAGGTTATCCCAGGTAGGAGATAACGCGTGGAGGCTGGGCATCCGGGCACTCATACAGAGCCCAACACTGTACCTCCTTTTCGTTCTGGCATTACACAAGCAAGATCTACTGAGACATCAATCCCAAGACAACCCTCTGCAAGTCCACGTAGACCCAATATGCCTAATATAGATGAGAATGCTGATCACACTCACGAGCCTTTAGAGTTCACCGAGTTGCCATGTGAGTGACATGGCCCATCGGGCATACTGGCAGATGTGGAATGTAACACAACGTAATCCCCGGCATGTGGACGCCACCGAGTCGAATCCCGATTGTGTAGCCTTGCTTCCCCTCGCACAGGGAGCAAGATATCGTCGATATTTGTCAGTGCGCGTGACAAGATATTGCCTTGTTGGGTATACACACAGGCAGGATATACTTACGACGACAGGGTTGGGAAAAGGATGCAAAGGGTGATGTGTGATATCATCGGCCCTAGATCGCCAGGTTATTGATCGATTGATTGATTTTGATCTATGACTCGACGATCCAAATATTGAAGAATGATGTCGGATTACCAAACCAGATTGACTTCAAAAAGGTCGCTCCAGGTGGTCTACAAGCGGTCTGGCGTTTGTTCTTCTTCCACCCCCTTGCATTTTGCTCGTTGAGTAGTCCCACTCAGGAATTCTAATCGTTTGCTAAAGCTCCATATTCGGTATCGAGCTCGACGGCTTCATCGAATCAGAGTGATATAAACCACAGCCAGAGTGGTTTATTTTTTTTATTTTTTTTCTTCGCCAAGCACGGCAAGTTGCCCAGGAATTCCCTCCCTATTTTATTTAATTATCTATTAATTCGTGTATTTGAGGGGGTTAATCTCGTATCGAGGATTAAGTTGGAAATTTCCATTGCCGTTAGTGAGTTAGTCCTTTACTTGATATGGTCTGTCCTGCATACTAATACTAGATAGATCGTGTCGAACGAAGTCAGGGGTTAAAACGAACTAACTTGTCAAGCGACGACCCCCGTCGTCAAGGCAGACTCTCTCAATGGCCCACTTTGCCGCGTTACATTTTTTTTTTTTTTTCTTGTAACTCAACAGCTATGCGGATCCGCGTTTGAGTTGTGGCAAGGTAAGCACCAGCCGAGCTCTTCCGTTATGTCCGAACTAACTATACCCAGAGCAGATCATGCTAGCAGTAAGACTAGTGAGTAGGGTAGAAATCTTTTATGGCATGTTCGTAGCACATAGTTCGGACTATGCCAAGCTCTGTATAGCCTCGCTCCTCTTTACCTTTTCCTTCGTCATCGTATAGGAAGTGGCTCCCCCGTATGGACGGGGGGCCCTATCCTGTTTGATCTCCTGCCGTTTAGGGCAAGACACAGGATCATGGAGGTGAGTCTTACATTCTTACTCTGCCGTGCTTTGGCCTGGATGTACAGCGGTGCTAAGTAGGTTGGTATTACCTACTCTGTACTCCCTTCGATTCTCGATATAGTGGGTGAGGTTAACAAGCGAGGTCCAAGATTAGAGGCTGGTATAAGACCGGGTCGAAGAAATTTCCGAAAAAGTCACATTAATACACACGCAGATGCCAGAGCCACGTTTCTATGATTATCTGAAACTGATTGATCCCTGTCAGTATGTGGGGGATAGTATATGTATTTTCTTTTTTATTTCCCTCGCCTGTTATGTCTACGAAGGAATCTTGAAGAGCGCAGATTATCTATTACACCATAAATGTTGCGGCTGATAATCAGATAGAGTTTGACAAGGCGTTGGAAACTCTACAATTATTATTAAGGGGGAGGAAGGAAAAATAGTGAGAGGATTAAGGGGGTGAAAGGGAAAAAAAGCAAAAAAGATGAAGCTAACTAGGCGACAAGCAAGGGGGGTAGTTTTGGTGCCTAGACTAGACAAGGTACCCTGAGGAAAGATCTAGAAGCCAAGTTCCTACGACTCTGTACACTATTAGTGTCACCGATGGGGTCGAGGAAAGTATTATATTAATGATGAATAATAAAGGAGAACTCGGTTATAAATCTATCAATGATCATATCCTATCTCAAAAAGAAATGGACATTGAGCAATTGTGGCAAAGAATCGATTCATGTATGTACAATGATGGTCGAAAATATGACGAAGATCAAGATCAACCACACATCGTCACTTCGAATCCACTATTTCGCCATCCAGTTTGGTAGTTGTGCATAATTTATCCGTACGACCTTGAAGGGAAAGCCAAGCATCTGAGCAGTTTAGCGGTCAATAATTAAATCGTGGCGAGCCACATGGTTATCATTGGCAATCAGCAATTGAGTGATGATGATATATCAAGTGAAGTAACCAATGGGCGCATGAGTATGGACAAAGGACGCCCGCCTAAAAAAGCGAGAGACAAAGAAGACCCTCATAAGTCAAGTAGGGATCGATCACACTGTCCTGGAATATTATTCTATATTATACTTGTATCAAGTCTCGTAAGGTGTCGAAAAACATGAAATATGGCTTTTGTTGATCTACAGTAGTAAGGAAGATCCCACCTTGCATGACTATCTGACAACTAGAGCAAGAATTGTTTGGCTTGGACAATGGCTTAGAGAAGTTGTACAGAACGGTTTTTTCTCTTCACATGATACATGAGGTTGTAGTACAAGACCATCACGTTGAAATCCGGTCCCCTGAATCGGGATATGCAGTGAAACCTAAGAGCAATGGCCATGTTACATGTATGTATGTACTTGTTAGTGCGATTGCCATCTGCAGGGCCAGAATCAAGGCACGGCAGGAGAAAGAAAATAAGACAGGTCATGTCGGGATCGAAAGACCCAGGTTTTCATGACGACGAGTCCATAATCTTATTTAGTTATTAATTGGACTGACAGCCATGCAACTAATAAACACTTCGATATCTTCGATGTGTGGGGGATAAACTGCAATAGCCCTCGGGTTGCCTTGCGTCCCAGCAGACCTTTCTCTTGTATCTCAAGAGATGCAAAACTATTCCAGGTATGATGTTCCCAGTTTTTCCTCTCTATCTGCACGATGACTCTATCAAGTAGATAAAAGTCATACGTACGTACATACATACTTCGATCGATAGATAATAGAACACATTTTCACAGATAGACGAGGAGTCGGTACATGTTCGACACTAACGCTGAAGATCTCCAAAACACAACCAGTAGATAATCGCAGAACCATTGGGCCTTTCCACTCTACCTCAGATGGACGCTACCGAAAGATATGTCCTCTGTACAGCAAGTGCCCAATTAGTTTTTCTCCGCATCGATGCTTAGCCAGACAAACGCTATCCGGAACTATTGCCATCGGTGGAGCCCTCGTTGAACTTGGGTCTCCATAAAATGGGAGCGCCCGACCGATCATTGTTATTGGAGACCATGACCACGAAAAGAAGGGGATGATTAGCATGATCGCTCTCCTAATTCGCCGGCCCCATCTGGATTTCATTCCCTATAATCCACAGGGACACTTCATTGACCCAGTCTTTGATACTGTGTACCTTTCGTTGCTCCAAACGTCTCCAGTTTTTCCTTTCTTTTCTTCTCATCGTTAATTTCCAGAGCCAGGGTTTACATTTCCGATCTTCGGCCGTATCTATGCCAAGCCCTCATTGCTCCTACAATTGTTGAAGAGGGATTGTCCACTATGGAAATGAGTGCCAGAGTAGTTGGGGAGGAGGAACCATCTGGGTGGATATACCGTGGAGGGCGCGAGAGAGAGATGGAGAGGAAGAGGGAGAGGGAGAGGGAGAGGGAGGGAAAGGAGCTCTGTGCCAAAGGTTTATCAATGCCCTAAACAATGAATGAAACCTGTCGCACCAATCATAAACTTGACGCCATGACATCTAACCTCCTTTTTTCTCCTCTAATTCGACTATTATTACTATTTCTCCTGCGTACTGCTTTTGTATTTTTTTATTATCTATTTTCCCCAGGTTCGTTTTTGCGCCCTTTTTTTGAGTTCCCACCACGACCGAATCATATCCCTCCACGAGCCTGTGGCGCGAATGGACCTTACTAGTACATGCATGCTAGCATAATTGGGAACCTATCAGCGCTTATGGGATGGCTTATCCACTACTCACAGCGCGCCGACCGGAGCTGTGTGGATGGACTACTCTGAATGTCGGGTCCTTTAGTGTCTGTGGACACCACTCCTTGAAGGGGAAGTGGTAGACCTGTTCTCAGTCCACCGAACTCTTCTCTGGACTGGGAATAGAAACAGAAAGGAATTTGGAAAAAAAAAAAATCGTAAGAAAAAAAAAAAATTGGACACGACCATTTAAAGACCGATATAAACGGGGATTGGTAGTTGATTCAGCCAATGAAAATGTAAGTTTGCACGGATTTATCATTGACATCCTAACAGTACATGGAGAGTACCTGTTGAAGTGCTGCCAGGTTGCGATTACAGGTGTACGTACATAGTAGTAGTATTTTGATAGGACTTCTGAGCGCCGCCTTGGCTCCTAAGGGCGTTTACTACAATGAGCGGCCTGCGTTGAATTATGCAGAAGACCTGTATGCTGCCTTTTCCTGCATCCTTATTCCTGCAATGTGATTCATGATGGCAATTTTGCCTCTTTCTTTTTTTTTTTTTACTGTCTTGTTTTGGTTTCCTATTTCGGAATGCGTTTTGATCAATGGTCGATGCCTATCCTTCGTGCACTCGGAGGTCTCTCCCAGAGGCATTCTTTCCCTTTCTTTCTCTCTCTTTCTTTCTTTCTCTTGTTGTTTTGATCCATTCATTCCACTTTCTCAAAATTACCATGATCTACTATACCGTATCCGACTAGTACTAGTTGATACTAGTGTCGGTGCATAGAACTCGTGTCTGTCCTCTTACAACGCCCCATTTTGGCCACTTTAGTTCAGCATTCTTTGGGACGCGATGATCGCCTCGCTAGATCAGGGTGACCCTGTCGACCAATGCGGCATTTCTATGGGGAGATGTCAAGGACATAGCCACTGGTATTTTTTAATCTATTTTTTTCCTTTTCTTTTTTTTCTCTTTCTTAAGCTGCCTACTCCGTAGTCCAGCCCCCCTCCCACGACATGCCCATTTCTTCCATCTGCTCAGACAATTCCCGTCCCGACTCTGGCGGTCCACCCACCCAATCATAACCCGCTCGGCACCTGCCAGCGCCATCTTTGGAGCCAAAAAGAATTAAAAATAATATAATATTCATCTCTCGTGAACTGAAGGAGAGACCACCTGGCAGTCTCTCGCTTCTGGTTCTCCTCCTGACCCAAATCTACGGGTCGCAGCCCGTAAGGATGGTCGGGTCTAGACGTATCACCGAGATGTTTCCCACCTCTTGGAGAGCAAACAAAACGTATTAATCAAACGAATTCGAAAAGGTCGCCCGTTGATACGAGACGGCTGTGCGAGCGCCAAAAAACTATCATGAAAGAATACTAAGAAAACGGATACGAAGGGGGAGGGGGCGAGTTTAGAATTAAGTCAAACGGTTCTCCTCGTCGCCGACCATCTCGATATTGAAGCAGATTCTTGGTATGTACATACGCCAAATGCTATACTCTCCGTTCCCCCGGTGGTATGGAATGTCCACGGACTAGAAGCGCCAAAAGATGCAGTCTATGCATCCCTATCAATTGGGTTTCGATCGTGGCGGAGTCCCCCCGGAGGCGCGCCTCGTCTGGCATTTCTGATGCATACCTCATGAATGCGGAGTATCTCAAAAAAGCCTCAAGATACCCCTCTTCCTACCAGAGTCCTCCTAGCTATCAACCCTAAATGAATGATGGTTTTCCGTATATGGCAACCTGAAATCTCTTCTCAGACTGTCATGAGTAACTAAATGGGGGTAGTGTCTAGCTTATTGCAGATCGTTGTCTTTTGTTCCTCTTTCAAACGAACCCTGTCAAAGGCTTAATCCCTGTTCGAATACTGCAAGCTTGCATATGCCGTTCTCACTTGACCAACCGTCTATGTATGCACCGCCAATAAACGAGGTGTTCCTTCCCCCTGGGTTTTGCAGCTGCATGCAATATAAGGGAGGCGCCTTACGTCTCTCCATTGGGTAGACAATCAAGTCCTTTTTAGGCAATCAGTCGGCATGACTGATCCGTACGACGTCCCCCAATACGAACAACCACGCCGACAGTGCACTGGACACAACACAATTCTCCGAGAGCCAAAATTTGCCTGTCATGCTCGCTTGTTATGCCCTTATTGCACGATAGATACCCTTTATTGACCTCCAGTATGGTTTACGCAATCTGCTCTCTTCCTTCTCTTCCATTCTCTTTTAGGATGACCCACATCCCATTCATTCTTGGCTGCCATGACCAAAGACTAGCCGGTGGTCAAAGATTTCGCTAAGATCTGGAATCTAGATCTCACCTAGTTTGTATTGCCAGATACGTCGCAACACGATCTATCGTACTATACTCTATCATGCATCCCCCTGGAAAGTATGAAGCCGTTGAAGGCACTAGTAGTATCATTTCCTCCACCCCCCTTCCAACAGGGACCTTCTTTTAATAACTAAATTAAGTTTTGACAAGCACGCGCCAACTGGGATCGTCTGCTGTTCGCCCAATTTGTCGGGACCTGCCAATCGGACCCGAGCCTCTCAGAATGCGTGATTCTGCTTTTTAGATTTTCGGGGGGCAAGCCGAGCTGAAAAACTTAATTGACTCTATAATCAGACTAGATACACTATGGTGCCGCCCTGGGGCTTGTACGGCAATGAAAGTTTTTGCTGGGGCCGAACACACTTTCACCTCCGGGTCTTTTATCATAGTATGGTCCCATGCGGCATAATCCAGCTTTGCTTTGCTCTCGATCTACGGAGGATCTCCCGCGAAGGTTTCCTGGGTAAGTGTCCAATATAAACGCACAAAATGTCATCCCGTTTCAAGGGACTGTGACGAACGTCTCTCGAAACCTTAGATTGGACAAGGCATTATCTTCCTTGTCTTATTGTGCGGGACGAAACCTCCCTGTGCTCCCTCACGATCTACCAATTGATATTGTTTGTTGTATTCTATCATAATCATAGGATGTGAGCCCTCGGTCGAGAAGAAAAGTGGTTCTTATTTCTTTATACGACAGATAAACATATAAACATACAAGGTCACTCTGATACCCATTATCTTTCAAATCCCCCCTCCGTCTTTTCATTCATTTCTTGCCTCTGCCGTTAGGGTGGAAACACTGCCGGGATTGCCTGAAACTTTTAACCGATACAATATGATGATATTATTTATTTATTTTTCTATCGTTAATTCCCCTTAAAATAAGCGAGATCTAAGAGATCAAATACGCATCAAGTCAGTCTGATTTGTAAGAGGTTCTGGATACACAATGTAGAGACTTCTATCCTCTTCTAATCTTTCCGGCAGGATCGGGGATTCTTAAGGAAACTGTTCCCAACATGATTTTCCCTCTGTGGACTGATATTCTGATCTACATAGAGAAAGAAATGCTCTCGAACCACCAGATGCAGGGTAGGGTTAAATCTTTGCGCACAGTCCTCCTTTTCTTCTCCGCCGTGTCGGGCATTATGGTCGTAATGACTTCCCGTCTACTCGTCACAGACCCTCATTAGCGGTGTCATCCCGTTGCCGGACCTCTGGAGGCTGACGAGGCCGATCCTCTATCTGGACAGCGAGTAGCAAATGAATTGGCTGGATGATGGTCCGGAATGGACAATATAGGCAAGATATCTCCTAACTATGTCGACACTAGTATAGGTACCGTTTATGCGGATGACGACTCAAGCCTCTCTTACCTACCAGGTTCTCCTCCCATTCAACGATCATTTATTCGCCGCCGCCAGACCTCGGACCGTATTTGCCCGTTTGGGACAGCCACGAAATGTGCCCCCCAATCCCCTCCCCCTATCGCCATCTTTCCCAAAATATCCCGAGGATGAGGATTGGATTGTAGGCGTTAAGTAGGGCGGCATCATTCTACATCCAGCCAGATACACTCGGAGGTCTAGTACCTTAGTCTGTGTGTTAGTGTCCTGTTCCACCTGACTGAATAAAGTATAGTTTCCTCCAGACCCTCTTTCCTTTCTGTTGCCCATTGGCCGCACTGCACTATGCAATAATACTCTGCCGTTAAGTATTCCTCCAGAGAGATCTGAGCCCTCTGCGACGACCGTTGTTGAACAACTTCCAACAACAGGAGATTTCGCCCCCTCCCTTTCTATTCTATTCTAGTCTCACTCCTCCTGTTCCTTCTCTTTCCTTTGAGAGTCACTAATTTGTCATTTGTAATTTTATTCATGGACCAAAACTTTCTAGCATATAAGATTCTCGTATAACACAAAGACTAGATTACCTAACCATGTTATCATCCCAACTACTGAGAAATACTAGTCTCTTCCCCCATCTATTTAAGTCAATTCACGTGAACTCGTATGTCGCTTGAAACATGGGAAGGAGCACTGATGTTTTATTTGGAACATGTTAGAGATTTGACGACGGTCGATCACTCCCTCCCCAGGTTGAGGCCCAGGGTGAGGCAATAGAGGAATGGCGTCGAATCCTTTTACCCAGTCAAGAGTCATTACATTGTACATTATTACCTATTAGTGATCGATTGTAGCGGCCAAGGCTCTGCCTGACAAGCGATGACCAGTGCACATCATCTTGTCCTCAAGTTCTCGTCAGGGGCGGACCCGTGGTTGGATGGCTGGGATCCACATGCAGCCAAAACCCCTCAGTCAAATGTCCATGTTCACGGGCCAGGCGCTGTCTTTTCCTTTTCCCTTTCGTGCTGTGGGAAGAGGAGAGTAGTAGCAAAGAAGAGGAGATGAGAGAAAGGGTGGATGGTGAGAGAGGATGGGGAATGGGCACAGTACTGTATGTACTGTATACTGTATGTATGAGTATATGTAAATGTACATGTATGCACCTCTCTCCCTATGGAATATAGTACACTGATATCCGGTCCTGGCAGACTTTTTTCTTAGATACAAAGTTGAGAAAAGAGGGACCAGAAGAAGTCTATACAAATTAACCATAACCATAATAATAATAAGATTAAGAATCAAGATAGGTTCTATGATATAGTTCGATCTAGTTTTTATTTATCTTGTTCTATCTATACGGTGCGTAAAGGTTAAATGCTCAGATAGTGAGATGAAGAATTTAATTAATCCAGGAATCAAGATGATGATGGTATCTATCTCCATGAGGATTTTGTCTCCCGCCTCCAGTTTTTTTTCCCTCCCTCTCCGCTCACCCCCCAAGTCAGTCAGTTCAGTCAGTCGCCCGAAAAAACAGGTTCTCTCTTCTCTTTCGCAGGTTCAACACACAGCCCCCTCCTTCGCTACTCTTCCCTTTCTTTGATTCCCCAACCAAAATCCCCCCCATCCACCCGATCGTATCCTATCCTGTTATCATGGGCTTAACCACAAGCTCCACCCCATTTCGTGCCCCTGGGCATCCATGGCACCGGGGACTGACTATTACAAGACTAGCTATTGCTATGTACCACGACTAGACTACTGCGAGACCTTGTCCGGTACTACTAACATAGTCGTCCGCTACTATTACTTGACTAGTTTTAATCCTCCCCTACTATCCAGTTACCTTATTTGTTCTGATCTTGGATTATTTTCTTTTATTCTTAATTATTTTCAAAAAAAAATTGATATTATTATTTTCTGTACATACATACTAACGCAGGAGTATCAGTATTATCTCTCGATCCATTCATTCATACATACATGCCAGACAGACAGTCATACCAACAGGATTCTCTCCGACGACTCAACTGACAACGACTTACTGTATGCATCTACTTGCTTAAACGCTATCCCCATAATCTGTTAGATCACATCCCATCTTCATTGACTATTATATGTAATCCACATCTTCCCCCCCTCCCCTTCCCACGGCAACTCGCACATACCTCCTCCTCCTTCTAACATCTATGAGTTTATTCCCTACTTCGAACTCAAACCTCTATGCGAACAATCATCCCTATCTTCTGCTAGTATCAATTCAAGTTTCTTTGGCACCCCTTCTGGTTCCTTAAATTAACGTCCTTTTTTTGATTGATTTTAATTTTTTTTATCCATTTACAAGTTTATTATTATTATTTTCACTTGTGCCCGGATTCATTTAGAGAGTCCCTCACCACTGGATCTCCGGCCAATTTCCCACTGGCACCCCCTCTTTTTCCCCCTCCTTCTTTCTCAAGACTCCCCTGACAGTCAGTCAATTAGTTGAGTTTCTTTGATTGTGTCATTCATTACTGTCTCGTGAACTCCCGAGGTTTGGAGAGCGAGGGGAAGGAAAAAAAAAAAAGCACAACCAAACATTTAAAGCGAAGAAATTCAAAAATCACATTACATTCAAAGAAAAAAGAAACGAGAAAGGATAATAGTGGACGTCATTACTACAATCGAACTAAGGTTGAGTAGTTACCAGCAAACTAAAACACACCCCAGCACCCAGTGAAACGGGGTACCTGCTTCTGCCATCCCCGCGGATTTTGGTTTCTTCAGTAAGTGAGCCTATTCTTCTCTCCCCTGTTGATTCTGCTCCCTAGCAGAGCAGACTGGGCTTCTGTTTTTCTCTTATTTTCTTTTTTAAATTTTTTTTTTTTTTTTTTTTTTTTTAATTTTTTTTTTTTTTTTTTTTTTTTTTGTTGCAAGTATTTCTCTGTCTGTCTCCTTTTTCTTTTACTCTCAAACCTGATTATTCCACGTGAGAAACTTGCCATGCTCAGTCTCCTTTGCATTGCTTTTATTTTATTCCAAATTTTCTTTTTCACTTAAGGAGAATAAAATATTCTCCATGGGTTGATATTTTTTTTATTTTTTATTTTTTGGGGGTTGTATCTTGTGGAAGTTGTGACGTGCCCCAGTTCTTTAAAACCGTCCGAAAGTTGCCTCCAGACTTTGGAGCTTTCCCTTGGGAGTGATGGATCCGCGAGATGGCCTCATGGAGGGAGATCCACCTTCAAGTCAACCTGTTGCGGACTTGCCTGCTCCTTGGGATCGCTAGCTGGGACCCCCCCACC
>MBFL02000332.1:0-38280 GCA_001696595.2 Aspergillus hancockii | reverse complement strand
AGAGCTAGTATATAGGGGTGGTGTACCAGGTCAGTTCTTGTCTTAATAATCTTTTGAATCGGCAGGTCTTTTTGAACTGCCACTAGTACTCTATGGCACCTGCGTTCCCCCCTTTCAGGCCAATACATTAAATAGCCTGAATGTTGAAATGTACGCTTGATATAGGGCTCCTGCAAGCAGACTATATCTATCTGTCTCTGGAGCCCTGCTTCCAGGGCTGCTATAGTAATAGAATATGCACTGCGGTAATTCTGCTGGACCACTAGTATTGAGATAGATTGGTAGACCCTAGGGACCTAGGAGTCCAGGGGTCCTCTATAACCTGGTCCTGGGGGTGCTTGATAGTGGCGGTTGAAAGGATGACTGCAGTGTTTCCAGGACCGAACTAGGCCTGAGGGTGCTGGTCTTAGAGCTGCTAGGTCCTTCTTCAATTAAACTGTCAGGTGCTGATATACTTCTTGGATATTTTCTAATAACTACCTGCACTGTCAGAGAGCTAGGTAATATATTAGATATCTAATTTCAGTATTTTCGAGCTGCCTGTTTACTAGGGTAGTTAATAGCTAGAGCTGAATATCTGCCTCCACAGTTACCACATCTAGCTGGAGTATATTGACATGTCTTGCCTGCTCTAATTGAGCAGTCTAAAACTGAACACGCATAGTTTAGACCTTCATGGGGGCCAGCGTAGATGAAGTATTTTGGTGGACGGTCTCCGCAGGCTCTACAGCTCTTATGTTCAATTCTACAGTAGTAAAGATATATAGTATCAGGGCCCAGCTTCCAGAAGTGCTCTATCCTATATTTTATACCTCTAAAGTATATACCATTTGTTTAAACCTCCTGGGCCTCTGCCAGTAACTCTACTATAATCACTATATTAGATCTTTTCTAAACACTGTTTCTGAGACCCTCTGAATTTTTTAGTCAGATAGAGTCCTGTTTTAGACATAGAGCACTGCCTGTTTCAATTTCTCGTCTTGCCAGGCCTAGACCAAAGGTAAGATATTGTTTGATAGAAACTCTATAGATTTTAGTCTATATCACTGCTCTAGTGCTTTCAGTAATATAACTGTAGAATCTATTTTTTAAGCAGCTGTAATTACTAGATCTCTGTATCTAGATAGCAGTATATTATTTAAAGACCTCTTTTTGTAGAATAAAGGATATAGCTTCTATATAGATATAGTCTAGATCTACTATCTGTAGAAAGTCTAGTAGTCCCACTTTAATAAATGCAGTATTCAGTATAATATCTTGATATTCTGCTCTAGAAGTCTCTAGATTACTCTTCTGTTTTAGTATCAGTCTACAGGCCTCTAGAATAATTCTTAACCAGTAATAACCACTAATAACTGTTGAAAACAATTAACTGACAATTTCAGTCTTAGTCAGAAAACTCAGGTTACCAAACCCCAGTCTACTATGAACCCTAACTAAAAAGCGTATGTATTGCAACACAATTGGCCAATCTTCTTTTACATCGTAACTATCTGTAAATGTAAATTTTTAGATTCCAATAGGCCGGTAAAGAAACCATCATAGAAAGTGAGTCTTGGCCTGTTTTCTAACCTCTTTAGAGCAGCGAACTCTCCAAATCATTCGAGGTTCGGATGATTGTTTTATCTCGTCGGTGTTCTGGGGTGCTGTATATGATTAGGGTCATAAACCAGAGGTATCGACTCTATGATCACGGCGTGTGACACGCTCAAGCAGATGAGTGGATACGGGGTATGGACGTACATATCAAAAGTTGGTCAGATGCTATAATAATTCCTACCAACCCAAAATTCCACATATCGACGCAGTAGCTCATGGTCTAAAGGAACATACTTGATATCCGCTCTATCCGCTAGTGCCTGTACCGTGTTTCGCGTGTCATATACGGGTGTCTCTGTACTTGTCTCCATTCGGGTCATCTCTCCGAAGACCGGTTCTTGAAGCATGGGGAGCATTGCCACCAAGGGATTGTCAGGATGTTCTTGGATCTTTGTTACCCAATCACGGTACGGAATTTCTTCTATCATATATCCTGCTTGTTTAAGCAACTGGTATGTCCCTTCAATGTTGACAGACTGTGTTGGATCCGGCGACACAAGATGGTAAGCGCCGCCAAGGTTCTCCATATTCGATGCAATATGCACCGTGGCGGAGCACACATAATCAACCGTCACGTATTCTAGACGCTGATTAGGAAGATGGGGGAAATACTTAAGCTGGATACAGCCGACAATCAGGCGGGCAAAAAAGTCATCAGGATTCCCGATACCCCTTCGGCTGTCCCCAATCACAAAGCCTGGTCGATAGATAGCGGCAGGTAAGCCGCGACTTCTCGCTCTCTGAATCATTTCATCGGCTACCCACTGGCTTTGAGCATATCCCATGTCATACGGTAACGACTTCATATGTGGTTTGAGCCGCTCATTCTCAAGAACTGTTCTAGTCTTGTTGATGAAACCTGTTACATTCCATGCGTCGATGGAGGAGAGATAGTGAAGCGGTGTTCGTCGTCGGCCTTGGTAAGCAAGCCGGATGATATTCCGTGTGCCCAATACATTGGACTCAAAAAGAGCATCGTAAGGATCGCACCAATTCACTTTCGCGCCAACATGGAAAATAACACTTGCCCAATCTGAGAGCCACTGGTATTGATCCTTACCTAAGCCCAGATGTTCATCTGCTAGATCTCCATCAAATATAAGAACTTTCTGCATATAATCTCGGCTTCTGTCCCAAAGAAAATACTTCTTTAAAGTTTCCTGCACACGAGTTGTAGCTTTCTCATCGGCCCGACTTCGTGCCAAGCAAGCTACCTCTTTCACAGACGCCATACACAAGAGTTCGTTAAGTAAGTACGCACCCACGAATCCGGTAGCTCCTGTAAGAAATACACGACCTTCGCTGTCATTTTGCCAATCAGGAGCAGGTACTATTTCATCCGCGATATGGGAATCTTCTTCCCATCGCGCCAGATCAGAGCGGTTCGTTTTCTCGCCTGACCGGTGCAGAAGACTTGAAAGACTTTCTAAGGTAGGATGATCGTATATTTCTTGCAACGTCACTGGTTTTCCATAATGATGCATTATTTCCCCGATTAATCGAGCTGCCTGTAGTGATGAGAGCCCTCGGTCGAAGAGGTTGTCACCAGAATCGATGGACGGTATATGAAGCAGTTTCTCTATCGCCAACGGGAGCCACTCATGTCTTCCTACCTCATCTTGAATTTTGTGTTCGTCAGTACGCTTGTGAGTACTATCTTGAGCCACTTTAGGGCGTAAAGCCTTTCTATCGACTTTCCCATTATCAGTAAGAGGAAATTTCTGAACCCTCTCAATCTGATTCGGAACCATATACGGCGGTAGACGTTTCTCTGCCCACTCGATCATCTCTTTGGATTCGACCTTCTGATTATGAGAAGCAGTGATGATATACACAGCTAAGATGTCCGACTTATCCCCCTGGTGTAAGGCTGCAACACATGAATACACATTCGGATGCGTCTCAAAAGTGCGTTCAATATCACCTAGCTCCACCCTGTGCCCAAAACGTTTGACCTGCTTATCGGATCTACCAATATAATCGAGGGTACCTGTATCGTCCCTCCACTGGCCTGTATCTCCAGTGCGGTATAATCGGATCCAGGATCCCTGGGCGCCGAGTGAGGACGCGTCAACCTGTGGGAATCTCTCCTCCGTTTCCTTGTGTCGATTCAAGTAACCTGGCGATAGCTGAGGACCAGAAATGCAGATTTCACCCCACTTGTCTATCTCACTGATAGGCCTGAATTGCTCGTCTAAGAGATAAACCTCAGTTTGTCCGAGAGGTTTACCGATACTAATACGAGGTCTATCAGTCTCTTTCAGGTCAACCCGATTCAGCGTTACATATATGGTTGCCTCAACTGGACCGTAGGCATTCCACAAGTGTTCCGGTGGGTTGTTATCAAGGACCTTTCTCATTGCAGTAACACTGAGAGCCTCGCCTCCGACAAGGACATGTCGTAGGGAACGGAAGCTTTCTGGTGCAGCTAGAGCAATAGTGTTAAACAGAGCTGTCGGGATGATCATGGTTTTAATTTTGGCGGTTTCTAGATATTGCCCAAGGGATACTGGGTCTATGATGACTTTTGGGGGGACTCTGACGAGTGTCACATCGGAGAGTAGTGCTCCCCAAATCTCAAAGAGTGAGAAGTCAAACCCTGGGTTTATAAATTGGCTCATAGAGTCTGAGATGTCGAATGGATAATCGGGAAAGGTACGCAATACATGGATTATTCCACGCGCAAGTACCTGGACGGCCTTTGGTCGACCTGTAGAGCCAGAAGTGAACATGATGTGGCTACGATGAGTGTCGGCACACCCAGCCCGTAAAGCGATGTCATGTGCTTGGCCCAGCTCCACTTGCGACTCAACTGTTGTCTCAGTGTTTATCACTCTAAATTCGGACAAGTCACTTGCCAGGCCTTCGCAGGTAATAATGTACCGGACGTCTATGTCATGTAACATATTTGCTAGGCGCAAAGGAGGTATGGACGGCTCAACAGGCACAGAGGTTCCACCAGCACGAAGAACAGCAACCTGTGCAAGGGCCTGTTTATAACCGGATTCAAGGTAGATGCATATAGGCTCTTCCATCTCGACACCTTTATCCTGGAGCCTGTCCGCCAAGACATCTGCTCGTGCAATGAGCTCCGAATAGGTAAGCTTCACCTCCTCATCCACGACTGCGAGCTTTTCGGGACAAGCGCTTGCGCACCGAACTAGGATTTGCTCCATTGTTTCGGTTAATTGAAATTCTCTAACACACGCCAATATTCAGATTTAATAAGATATACAGACACCCTGGAAATGAATTAGAATATGGAGGAGTTGTGGATGGAATTAAACCAGGACTCTTCTCCTTTTATGAGTCACTGCCTATTGTAAGGACACTCGGAAGAGATCGAGTGACTAATTCAAAAGGTTCTAAACCACTCTAGAACGTATATATACTTTTCCCTATATTTCACTGGTTAGGCAATCAGGGCTCCGATACAGGTAAGGCCCGGTAGCGCAAGGTAGGTTCGTCAGGTGGCAAAGACACGTCAATGTTGAGAGTGTTTTAACGTGATACGGCTTAGACGCTATACTCGAGGAATGTTTGAATCTCTTGGAGTGACTGGTAAGGTTTATCGGCAGGTTAAGCCAGCAAATCTCACAGCACATGGAATAGTGTGTCGCAAATAGCTGGCTCTAGTGTAAAATATGATGTTAAGAGATAAAGTGTAACTCTATTCTGGAGGCGAATTGCCGATCACGGGTGTTGCCGTTTATGGCAATCTCGGTGCCCTGCCTGGATATACCAATTACACTTCGTATTAACCTTTGTACTAATTTGGTGTCCAAAGCACTGTATGACATTCTCTGAACTGCTTTAGAAGCATTAGCTTAGGCATATGCTTCCGAATGTGGGGCACCTTGGGTTCTCAATAATGAGTGTCCATAATTTGACCCTTGCTATTGGCCGTAATAAGAGATGGTATGGCGGTGCCGATTGGCCTAGGGCTCTAGAATGTGGTTTTCTTCTTTTGACGTAGGTTATAGGTGGATGTCAGTGGCAAAAGTACTGCAAGTGGTGATAGTGATGTCAGTTGTATCGAAATTCGAATGTGGCGGGATGCCAGTAAGGGAGAAAAACGATATCTCGAACAGGTCAGTAGGAATTTCCTGGACCCTTAATACGCGAAAAGAAACATATGCTACTGTTTTTCTGCATTGAGCAACTATCACCTTTATTCAAATATGGTGACTCTACAGATCACTTTGGACCAAATCAAGCCCCTGGGCGATCAGCTGCATGGTCATGCTACTGTTTTAAGCCCAGATAGTGAGGGTTATGAAAAAAGCCTAGAGCGATGGTCCGATATTGGGTATCAACGGGCGGTACTTCCCATTTCGCTACGATGGGTCTCAGCTCTTTACTGACTTAAGTTGTACAGGGAGTGGTTATTCGCCCAATAGATGCACAGGGAATTGCAACGACTGTGAAATTTGCGAAAGACCACTCTATAGATCTAGCAGTTAAGGGTGGCGGTCACGCCACCCACAACGCTTCGACAAGTGACGGAGGCATCTTGGTCGATCTTGGCTTGATGAATCGTGTGCATGTTGACATTGGATCTCAGACAGTTGCAGTCCAGGGCGGTGCACGTTGGGCCGATGTTAGCCGAGAGACTGCTAAATATAAGCTAGCTGTCGTGGGAAGCACAGCCAGCCAGGTTGGGGTTGGTGGTCTCACCTTACGCGGAGGTTACGGGTATCTGACTCCACAATACGGGCTAGCTCTGGACAGCCTCATTTCGGTGAAAATGATAACTGGTGAAGGTACCGAGTTGAGAGCATCCAGAGAAGAAAATTCAGATCTATTCTGGGCTATTCGAGGTGCTGGGCCAAATGTTGGCCTAGTGGAAGAATTTATATTTCAGGCGCACGCACAGCCTAACTTAGTCTGGTACGGTAAGAGGAGCTATCCATGTAGCGAGGTGGCGAAAGTTATCGATGCCCTGAACCGGGCATTCGTTCATCCTCTTGGAAAGACTGCAGCTCAGTGTATCCTATCCTTATCTCCTGAGGACGGGACCACCCCAATTGTCAGTACGATACTGTTTTTCAATGGCTGCGAGGAAGAAGCGCGTAGGCACTTCTCACAGCTACTCGACTTGGAATACATTTCGGAGCAATTCAAAATGACGCCTTACTCAGAAACAAACAATATCCTTGATCCACTAGTGCCTCCAGGGGGCCGGAAAAGGATTTTAGGTACTCAAATGGCTCCACCGGTTCGGCCAGAATTTGTCTCAGAGCTTATGGGAAAGATCAGCCACAAACTCACCAACGAGCAAGATCTGGCTAAAAGTGCATTGGAGATCGATTTTTTTGATCCTACTCAGGTCTGCCGTATTTCTAATACAGAGACCGCTTTTCCTGGGCGTCATAAGCTCTTAAATGTGGCGCTCATACTACAATGGATCGACCCCAGTAAGGATAATGACTTCCTTTCGTGGGGGGAGTCAATACAGAGCCTATGTGAAGATGAGCTAGAACGCCAAGGTTATAAGCCAAAACACACAGTATCAAACTTTATTGGTTATACTCAAGGTTAGTGAAATTTCCATGTCGCTGGGGAGAGAGAAAATATGCTGAAATCATTGTCAGAAACCATAACAACAGCAAGAGACATGTTCGGTGCAAATGCAGATCGGTTGTTGAGCATTAAGGCTAAGTACGATCCGGCCAATGTCTTCCATAAATTGAATCCACTCAGTCAGAACTTGTGATTGAAAATGCATATTATGATGGGATATTGTGAACAGTTGCTCTTGATTTCAGGTCTAAGCCTGTTTCAATTTATATTTAAGACTGATGGAGGCACATGGGCATACAAAACATAGCAACAGAAGTTAAACAAGAAACAAAAAGGAAAAGGGGGAAAGGAAGATTAATCCGACGTAACTCGCTTTGACGCATGTCCTATGATAGTAGACTTACTTTACGTTCCTGATCCAGAGGGGTGAATTTAGAGGACTTTCGTTCGGCCAATTATGTAGAAAGCCCAAAAGTATCAAGGTCTTTTATAATGGTTACAAGACTTTAGGTAGTATTTCGGGGTCATCCGGCCACTTTTATATTTTATACAAAATCTACCCAGCGATCTGGATTTGGCCTTGGATAATTTTTACAAAATTTGTGTGGATTATGGAAGACATTTAACGTTAATAATTTGTGATGGATATTGTGATACGAAATTTTTAAATAGACTAGCGTGGAATACCCGCCTATTTAGAAATTTCATGCTATGGCTGATCCTCATCAATATCGACTTCAAAGCGGTTGCTTTTTTGTGCTCAGTTCATGTACTTGCTGTTTTTATTTGTTTGTCTTGATCTTAACATGTCTTCGGCCGTGTTGTGGTTAGAAAAGAAGATGAAATTCTATTACTGCTTCTATTTATTTTTATAGACAGTGATTAAAGACAATTCTGCCCTCTTCCTCTATTTTTTATTTAGTCTATACTTATGTTCCACCGAGTAAGTCTTTTATCACCTAAATAATAAATTGTTTTATATAATTAGCTAGTACAAGTCTTCTTTTGCAGTATAGTCTGTAGTTTATATCTATATTAACTCTATATTTAAAGTTTATATAATATCGCTCGGAACATCAAAACAAACACCGAACCCAAATACGTCGTTTTAACGCGTCAATCAATCAGGAAAGGCCCGATAAGGCCTCAGGAACCACTATGGAGGCCTACCGAGCGCGTCGCTGTGGATGCCCCTGAGCGGGATACCACCATGTTCAATATCAACACAGATATAACAGGGGGCCTCATAGTAGACTTGATCGGGGAACCCGTAAAATCCGCCCTGAACCCGGCCTGGGTTTTGGGGTCTCAGGCTCTAACCTGTTGAGTTTAGGCCATAACCCGCAAACGGGTTGGAGTTGCCAACCCGTTACCCTAACCCGCAGATTTGCGGGTTGAAAATAATAACCCTCACCCTACCCTCAAACCCGCATGGATAACCCGTCTTTGCATAAATCTCTTGCACCTTTCTTCATCATTTTCATTGAATGCCGCGGGCCTCAATTTTTCTTTTTACTTTTTCAAAATACTCCAGAAAAAGGTGTTTCTTCAGCAGCTGATGAATGAACGCCAATGCAAACTAGGTAATCAACGAACCCCGGTCAACGCCCAATTTACGTCGCTTCTCCACGTTTTATTAGTATAGGTACACGAAGCCACGCAGAATGGGTGAAAAATGACGACGGTACAATTCGAAGACAGTTACTAGCAGCCTACTTGCTGTGTTAAAGAGGCAACCCATAAGGTTATCTGCCGCTCAACTTTCGGCACATAGATATTAGCAGTCCCTTGTCGGGCACCCCTAAACTTACCCTCCCATTTACTCCACTCAATTATACCAGGGTGATAAATTCCTTAGCCGAGTTCTTATATAGGGACCGGGAAATCTGTCCTACGTGGCACCGGCATACACAATGACCATTTCAGCCGATTCCTGTCACCAGTCCTCCGCGGAGTCTTGGATGATACACAGGGCGTCGATCCACCAGTATCGGAGGCCTAACTCCCGGGGGTTATGTGGACGGCGTCGCGGAAGTTCTGCGGTAGCTCTGCTCCTGGCAAATTATTCTCCCTGCCTAGCACCTTTTTTATTACCCTGAATGTCTCCCCAGCAATGCTCATGGCAACGTATCACCGCTACTCACTTGCCGCTCCATCGAAGCCAGAAGGCGGAGCGACGATGAAGAATCTACACCAATATCGATCATTCTCCCAGAAAAGCATCAGTCAGAAAGTTGCTTGATACAGTACATATTCCTTATGATGCTTAACACATCCCCTTATCCATCAGCGCGCAGTCCCAAACACCCTAGAAGAGCCGACATATCTCAAGGCACAAGCCGCAATGACCCAAATGCAACGTTTGTTCCAAGATAAGAGCGTGAAATGGGGCCCGCGGAGTGACTATTCGAGCAGTATTGAACACCTGCGGCGGACTCTCGACTCTCGATGTCAAACCCGCTCCAGTACACATTATTTAGAGTCTCCCCGAAGGCAACCACAAACGCCTTCCTCTGCTCACCCAGTTGATCGCAATGTTCATCTCTAATCATGTTCCTCCAGGAATAAAGCCCGATTCATCCTCTGCATGCTGATTCTGGGCAAAATGGCTTCAAGCAAAACATTAGAGAGAACACACACCAGCACCTGTTGCAAGATCATCGAATCTTTTGCGGCGTCGGAATCCGGAACCCCAGCGTCGACCCCACCACACGTCTGATTTGTTATCCCAGGGATGAGGGAGGGATATTTGAGTCCGAAGGACGACTGAAGTTGATGCGGACAAGATCGGTCGCGAACTGCAGACAGAGAGGGTAAAGTGGACCGCTTTCCGAGTCTATGGTGTTTGGGTCATTATTCTAGCCCGTGGTGGAAGTGCTTGATACCAGCTTCCGCTATTTCTGTATTTTCTCTTCTTCAACATGCATGGAAATCGGAAAGCAGGGGGGTAATCAACGAAGATACTTATGAATGATTTATGGGTTCCAAGGGGGTCGGTGTGCTTACCTGTCAGACTGACGCCGAATTGGATCTGCCGCTATTACCTAGAGGGGTGAAGGAACCACGGGACGAGTCCATTCATGAGAAATCGGAATGGTTTCGAGAAGGTATGCAGGAATTCAAGTCAATTTTTAAATACAAATTATAGCCTCTGGTGTATCTGAACTAGAAAATCTCATTCTTCTACATTGCCCTTTGAGTATATCCTATGAATATCACTAATAGTGTATATAGCCCATAGGAAATATAAAAGGGTTCCACAAAGACCAACAACAACCCTTCTGGGTTTTAAGTGCTTCACCTGACAATATTTCCACGAACTCTAGGAGCGAGATGTAGTTCTAACTTTAGGATATGTGGAAATTTCACAAATTGATTCCTTTCATTATAGATTCCTTGGACGGATATGATATTCTATCCTGTATAAGCGAGAGTGAGCGCTTATCGACGCAATTTCGAAAATCAACAATTTTTATACCAAAACCTCGCCCTGCAAGTGAATTTGCTTGCCAGGAAATCCTGAGAACATAGTCCGTACACTCTTCATAATGGGCGCCAAGGCTTCTCACTCTACATTGCAAATTCGCTACTAATGTTGCATGCGCCGACTGATATTCACTTCGAGTTTTCATCCTCCCTGGAAAGTCGATTTACTCGATTTTGAGATCCATCGCTCATTTTTGCAGTAAGACGCTCAGCGAAGGACTTCTCCTGTCTTCGAGACTTGGAGATGATGTGGGGGTTTTGGGGGGCTTCTCGGACGACAAGTGCTTTTGAATTAATTACTGTGGTCCGCTCACCAGCTAACCATTTTCTGGGGTCTTCCTTCGCAACCTCCTTATCCTGCCAAACCATACAGCCCGAGTAAAGTGGGTGAGATTTGTCTGAGCTGATAAAATGCGGAAATAGAGTCATTATGGGGGGCCCCTGAAGATCCGACTCCTTACCGTGTCCGGACCTGCGTGCTCCAGCGCAAACGGCTAAATTTGCAGTTGTAGTCACCCATTTCGAACTGCGTTGCACCTTAGTCTATAAATCTCTTGCGTCACAGAGAAACTTGCGAAGGTCTTTCTCAAAATGCTGCTGACCACTAGGGAGCAGAGGTGTCAAAGCTTTCAGAATATCATCCACAACACATTCAAACTTATCTTGTCTCAGCTTATGCTCCTCAGATGCAAAAGTCTTGAGAAGTAAAGAGCGCAATAACGCTTTTTCCTGCGACGTAATTGCGGCCGACCGTTCTAGAGCTTGCCCCATTGGTATATGACCGGCTGGGGTTGGCAACCATATCGGCTGGAAGATGTTGTTGGAGAGCTGGTTGGCGATGTTGCACTGCACACATGCGGCGCGCATATCTTTGGATTGGCTAAGTGCTTGCGTAGGAAACATTGCAAAAGAGTTATTTGACGTGATAGAAGCCCACTGTACCTGTTGAATACGGTTGTCGATATCCTCCTTTCGATGCTGTAAGTTATCATATCGAAGCTAGAACGCTGTCATGCGACTTACCTGGTCCATATCAGGCGGAAAGTCCACAAGGAAATATCTTTCCGCCATTGCGTTCAGAGCTGCCTCGAGTTCCTTCACGTTTTGAATCTTAATCCCGGTGAGTCAAGAAATATCATTAACATGAGCAGGGAAGAAGATGGTGGGCATACAGATCCGGTCCAAATTCTTCCAATCCAGTTGCAGACTTCAGATTTTCCACCTCGATCTGGCTTTGTTTCAAACGTTCTTGCAAGACAGACATTGTTATATCCTTATCCTCTAGTTGTGCCCGCACAAGGCGAAGCTGCTCCGCCTGTCTCTCTGTTTTCGTTGACAAGTCTCGCATTTTCGACCTATTACTTGTGTCCATGTCTTTTCTGGTGCTTTGCAACTTTGCCTCAAGATCCTCCTTCTCCTTTACCCATGCCTGTACGCGTGATTCGAAGTAGTCACCAAGCTTTCTGTTTTCATTGAGCAAAGAAAGATACTGTGCCCTGGCTTCTTCTAATTGCCCTTGTTGGTTCTCCATCTTGGTGCGCGCTTTTTGTAGCTCATTTTCCAGCTCTTTGATTCTTTGTTGTAAATCTTCGTTACCGCTAATCGCCTTGGTCAGAGAAAGTGTATCGGCTAGGGCTGCATCTAAAGCTCGGAGGGAGGCTACAAGCGATCTTTCTTTTGTTTTGGAGTTGGGTGCCATCTTGTCCTCCCTAGAAAGCGTAGAAATTGTTCGTTCAATAAGCGTTAGTGATATTAGAAGCACTAATTCATTCCGTAATGCATCTAATGTCAGGGTTCTGAGCACGCCATATAATTCAGACACCCACCCAAAAGGTTCAAGCCTCTAGGTAAGCAAGGCATAGCCTAATAATATAGACAGACAGATTGCATCACAACGTCGAGCAAGGGTAATAGAGGAATAAGGCAGTTCAGTCAGCTAGTTTCGCGCCTAGCATTCCCTGCCTTGGTGGATCCAATTTTGTGGCACTAGGCCTTCAGTAGTATCTCAAGAGAAAACGCCTGATAGGCACTGTCAGAGACCTAGCCGCACATACCTGACATGCCAACGATCATTAGCATTTCTGCCCGCATTTGTATAATAGAATACCACGGATCATACACCGCTACTACAAGCGCGGATAGGCTAGCAAGGGCCAAATGTGACATGACTCGATGGCCGCATCCGAGAATCTGTGAGAGTTGTCACAACAAGACTGGGTGATAACAGATGAGACATTGAGGTGCTAACATCGCAGAGGGGTAGGAACCTATGGCCAAAGCACAGTAGAAGTGAGCCATGTTCGAAGGTAGAAATGGTCTGAGGTCATCCCTAAGCTCATGGCTTGTTCGGTTGGCAGATTTTACCGTCCCCCACGGCCACATTCGTGCGCCGCTACGCGATACAATGTGCGTGATGCAAGGGTGTTCAACCTTCTACATCCCTTTGATATCCACAAGACCCTGTTGAACAGATCGCTAGATTTGAATAATGGCGGTGACAGGACTAGGTCTATTTCTCGTTAGTCGCAAAGGTCGATTAAACAGAGAAAGGTAAGCATGGACGACGAAGATAAAAGGACATTCAATTTATACTATACACCAGACAACCGAGGGCTCTATAGATAGAAGTCGGATGCCCTTAGTATGCATGATTATGATTGATTTGGTTGAACGACATATTGAATACTCATTGCGAAAACTCATGCAATTTATTATTCTTAAGATACCGGCAATGTATAAATAATCAGTAACCATCGAGTCAGCTAGTACACCATAGAACTATTCATAGCTCTTTCATTGGAGAATCAGCTATAGGAACTAAGTCAGAGTCCAGGGCACTGATATGATAAGGCCCCGAAATTGCAACTTAGAGAGCAAGCACACTTTCCCCCCCGTCAGAGGTCAGCCGTGCCCGTATTTTAACACCCAAGAATTCAGATCCAAGCCTCTGAAACTCAACTAGTCCGTCTTTACGAACGCCAACTCTGGTAATAGAGCTGGTGGCAAATAGCAACGCCTCACCAACGCGAAGGTGAACGATAGTATCAAAGAGTGAATACCCATTGTCGCCGGAAGACATATCCTCTGAAGGGTTACGCTTGGTTAGAGGGCTTGCTGCTGCGGTTAGGTGCTTTTGTAGTGTACAAAGCCATTCGGGCGAGGTGAACTGATGGAAAATAGTAACAGAACAGAGATTTAAAAGAGCGGTTGATACAGTAGGCTCCTGCGTAGATATAATAACACGAGCCGCAAGATGACGTTGAAGATGTACAGCTGAAAAAGAGTTTCTGTAAAATCCTGGGCTTCAACAGATGAATTCATGTACTAGACCTTGATTAGGTATAATATAGGAATAGAACAACAGGTGAAGGATTAAAAACCTTATGAGCCTCGTCAAGTGCTATAACACGACCAATACTTTGGTCCTGCTCTAGAAAGACGTTCAAACAAATATTGATTAATGAGCATGCTGTTTCTGGGGATATACAGGGGCAAGAAAGGTCAACAATTGTTAAACGACGGGCCTAGAGCGTTATCCAGGATCTACTCCAGGGATCTGAGGTCTCACCACTGGTTCCCAGGTTGACCCTCGTCTCTGCTTCTGCGACTTGAATACTTGTGCCTGGGGCATGAAGCTTTCTAAGGTGTCCGGCCGTTGATATAGTGGAGCCAGTTGAGCAGGGGTCAAGTCTGAATTGAGAAACCTTGTTTAAAGCTCCAGTAATCAAACCCTGTCTTGGTTCCCTGTTGCTCTATACGCATTTGTCGCAGGATGCGCTTCACTGTGTGCATATATAATGGAATTGGCCCGGTATCCTGCCCAACGGCCATAAGATCCATCGTACGTTTTGTGTTTAGATCTTTCTGGTCGAGCTGCAAGGGTTCGACTTGAATCTTAAACCTTGAATAGCAGAATAGCAGCCCTATACACTTCAGGTTAGAACTCATACAGGTTGAGGTAAATCCATGTGGATTACTCGTATGCAATGTATGTTTGTTGGCGAGCAAAGAGCCCTCACTTATACATCTAGATGAGATGACACAAAAGCTGCTTCACAGGGAGATGCTACCCGATCGCTTATGAATGTATCATAATGACAAAGCATTCCAGTTAGACGGGTTGGAAGCCTTCCCGCTTTGGATGATATAAAACAATTCTCGAGAGTGCACAACAAAGTATGACTTTTACCAGAGCCCTGCGAGCCGCATTAAACGTGCTTGACGGATGGCTCACATTGAAGAGAAGTCTAGGGTCTTTGTCTAAGCTCTCGAACAAGGGATCATGCTTCGGGCTCACGGGATGTAGTAATGGAACCGCGTCCACGTCCCTTGGGACGCTTTCATTCCCTTGCATGTGACCGTGTCAGGGACAAATGCAGTTTCGCCCTCAGAGACACTATCCGCAGTTCATCCCGCAAATGAAATGCTATTGGCATCGTGGAAACGATGTTTTCGCAGTGGCTCGGCCCGGACGCTGCTTCTCGCCGAGGGCATTCTCCATTATAATGCGGTCAAAGTATTCGCAGCATATCTCTCCCATGGACATCGACAATTTTTCTGTGGGCCCCTTTCGCATAATTTGTAGTTTTCCTGAAAATGCTAGATCCTTTTAATATTCAAGTCTACACTACCGCGAAATTCTTTTCGCCCAATGCAAACGATGCTGCCCACTATTAAATAACTTAATCCTTTTATATAGAAAGATGGTGTCAAATGGAATTACCTCACTGGCCAATGATGTTAGCGTACATTGTAGAACGCATAAAAAGGGGGACACGGGTAGATAAGGACTGAAGTCTCTTAACGTCGAAACCCATAGCTAATAATAGACCATGGGAATGAAAAGTCAATTTCCCAGATAAGTAGTTTCCCTCCCGCAATGTTTTTAGTACCGAAACGGGTATAGCGTGATGTGTCTCTGGGGCGGCAAGGAATGCGTGTTGGTTGTAGTAGGAGAAGTGGTAGAAGTTCACAATGGCATAAGGCAGCGTACTCTGGTACCAGATAAGAGGAAGTGTGGTATAAAGAATACTACGTATTCTTTTTAACCTCATGCTTCTTACTGTATCCGATTTACTGAGTCTGCTGAATAATACTTGAAAATAAGACTAGATTCTTGCTTAAGACATGGAAGACAGCTCTTTCAAGACCGCATTAAACAGTAATCTATTATTATTCATCTAAGAACTTACGAAAGTCTTCAGCTTGGCCCCCAGTTCGATAATAAATACTTTACAGTTAGGAGCCGGCAGAGCAACTGAAGAATCGAGTGATCTATCGACTAGAAAATACTGTCTTGCACTTCTCCATTGCATGCCAAAAAAGCGTCCAGCAGTCGCGCGGTTTTAATGTAAAATTATTTGGAATACCTCTAGATCAGTCAATCAAACTGGCAATAGGATATATAAAAAATATGTTTCAACTGCTATCAAGGCCGAGTAAAGTTAATAAAACTAGGCCCGAAAGACCATTAAACATAAAACTACTGGACAGGTGATAGATGTATTTCTTCCCCTAAACTCCTGATGGTTACTAGCAGTTGTAGAGAGTGCAATTATCCAAGTGGTAGGGAGAAGCAGCTGCTCCCAGACAACACGATCTTCTGCTTGGCCGATGCAGTGAGTTTCATGAAAGATGATACACTTTACTTGAGATGGCCATGCGTAAAATCAGCCCATTCATCTTATACCTGGTTCGTTATCTCACTTTCTCTTCCGTGAATATTATTAGTATGGTGGGAGAAACATATTGGTATTCGTTAACCGTGATGCCCAGTTCTCAAAATTCCTTTATCTAGAACCATTACAGGGCTGAGCCATCATCATAGTGGGTGCCCCTCTCTGAACCCATGTATTATTCTCTTCAAAATAACTGGCTAGTCTTGAAAATCCGCGTTATTCAACCAGTTTCCCTTATCTCTGCCAACTGCTCATAGCTAAGTGGGGACGCTATCCTAACTCCAGTAATAAAAACCACCCGAGGTGGGAACTTCCCTTTTGGGGACTACCGCGGCATTGACTCACTTGGAGGCTAAGTTACCGATGATGTGCATACTTTCTTTCAACGTTTGTCCCTAGCGTCATGTTAAATTGCGGGAGATAAACTGATGGCCTCGGCCTTGCTTTGCTTGTAGTTTAGGTTCTTATCGACATGGGATCTCCCTTGTTTTTGTCCAATTCACAAAATGCACCAAGTTCTCAATGAGAAGTAAAGAATCGTTCAACTGCTAGGCCATACGTCTCCTGTGCTGCAATGCAGTGGTTTCTTTTTTCAAGCGTCTCATGTTCACACTCGTAATTCTAGTTTCAACTCGAACCATAGGAGCCCGAGGGGCCCTAGCTGTTGAAGATGGAATACACACATAGCAGTTATGTACCAGGAATAGATTCGAAGGCGAAGTTACGGTGACATGATAGTAGACAACGGAGGTGAGGGTGTCAGCGTCATTGATTACGCGGCTTTTGCAACAGAAACCGGCACACCCTACCTAAGTTGCTGGTTTGCTGCCCTTTCAGTAGATAGTAGTTTGCTCTGTCATAGTTTACTACCTAAGGGGTACCTGTTTAAGCCGACTCCGAATCTGCCTGCAGAACCAGGTACGTTATCCATTGCAATGCTGCGCGACTAACATATTCTCTGTCATGCTATCCTTCGCCGGCTGAGACAGGAATTATAGTCCAAGCCGGTAGCTCGGCTCATCCAGCTATATTGAAGCTCTTTATCTGCCGAGAATGCATGATTTATACTATTAACCAATGAGGGGGCGTTGAGTTATATTAACCTTCGCATTCCTGCTTGGTATGAGTAAGGGACAGGAGGGGATAGGAATGTATAGCTTTGCCTAAGTTAAGGGTGTATTCCTCGTTGTGGAGCTATGGCCGTTAGACTGTGTATATAAAATGATATAAATTCATGCTCTGTCCTCTGTCCTTCATGTCTCCATGGAAGCATATCTATCTTTGTTGAGAAACACATTATCCGACACCCATCAGTTGTTACCACCAGGTTGCTCGTGAAGATGGTCTTGCGTCGTTTTTCAACTAGTTCTCTAGAGGTACTGAGTACAGAAGAGCACCTGGAGCTCCTGGACTCGGTTGATACTTTACGTCTTCAAGGTATCAGTCACTACATCTCCCTTCCCCAGATAATCGTCTGCGGAGATCAATCCTCGGGAAAAAGTTCTGTGCTGGAGGCAATATCTGGCGTTTCATTTCCGGTTCGAAGCAGTCTTTGTACGCGATTCCCGACTGAGCTTGTTCTGCGTAAGAGTGCCCAGACTGGAGTGAGCGTCTCTATCGTTCCTCATCGAGCTCGTAGTGATGTTGAACAAGAAGCACTTTCACGCTTCCATGAGGAGCTAGAGAGCTTTGAAGGTCTGCCGCAGTTGATTGAGAATGCAAAAACTGCCATGGGCATCTTCACCCATGGCAAAAAGCCTTCTCCAATGACCTCCTTCGGGTTGAAGTCTCAGGACCCGACCGGCCCCATTTGACGATCGCTGACCTTCCGGGGCTAATCCACTCCGAGACAAAGCAGCAGTCAGCCGCCGATGTTGCGCTTGTTCAAGATGTCGTCCAATCTTATATGAAGGAACCGAGGAGTATTATCATTGCGGTTGTTTCCGCGAAGAACGATTTTGCCAATCAGATCATCCTACGACTCGCACGGGAGGCAGATCCGTCAGGCAAGCGAACACTCGGTGTCATCACCAAGCCTGACGCACTGGTTCAGGGTTCAGAAAGCGAGGCCCAGTTTGTCTCTCTTGCCAAAAATCAGGAGGTAGATTTTCGTCTCGGCTGGCATGTGCTCAAGAATATGGACACGGAAAAAGGAACATGGAGCCTATCAATTCGAAGTAAGCAAGAGATCGAGTTTTTTTCTACAGGTGTTTGGGTGGACTTGCCACGTTCCCATGTCGGTATAAACACGCTCCGGGAAAGGTTGAGCAGGCTACTTCTCGGTCAGATTGCTGCTGAGCTACCCAGCTTGATGAGTGAAATACAGGTCAAAATAGACGAATGCGTTAAGAAGCTAGAGAAGCTAGGAGAGCCTCGCACAACTCTTCAGGAGCAGCGGTCGTATCTTCTCCACATCAGCCAATCTTTTCAAAACCTCGTGAAAGCAGGCCTGGATGGCAGTTACAATGATCCATTTTTTGGAAGTGCCCACTCAGAGAGCGGCTATCAGAAGCGAATGCGTGCGGTAATCCAGAACCTAAGTGAAGATTTCGCCCAAATTATAAACGAAAATGGCCACTACCGTCATATATCCAACGGTGAGAGCGACGAGAAGACCTCAAATTTACAGTTATTTGTCACTCGCGAACAGTACCTCCAACATATTGAAAGGTTGCTCCGACGGACCAGGGGAAGGGAGCTTCCTGGGACATTTAATCCAATGATCGTCAAAGATTTGTTCAAGGAGCAATCCCAGCCGTGGCAAAAGATTGCAAAAGACCATGTTGCTAAGGCTTGGGAAGCAGCAAAGATATTCATATATGCCGCTGTCACTGAACTTAGCGACATGGCAACCTCAAGTGCTTTGCTGAAGGATGTCTTCGACCCGGCCCTCGACAAACTCTTAAAGGAAATGGAGATGAGGTTAGATGAAATGCTTGAACCCCACCGGAATGGGCACGCAATAACATACAATCATTATTTCACTGACAACCTACAAAAGTCTCGTCGGGATGTATTAGAGGGAGAGTTCTCTAAGGTCTTAACACATTTCTTCAATGTCACTGAAGTTAATACGTTTAATACGTTTAATTTCGAAAACACGTTTGATCTTCGCAGTCTTTTGGATTCACTGCTCAAGTCTTCTGAAACGGACATGATTCGGTTTGCCACCCGGGAAGCTTTGGATTGTACATTGGCATATTATAAGGTCTGGTGTTCACTTGGGAACTCTCTATTCGGAAGGCCATACTGACGCGGTCTGGGTGGCATTGAAACGTTTCATTGATGGTGTCGCAACAGACGTTGTCGAAACGGCCCTCGCCAAATCCATTGATCAGCTATTTTCACCTATCGTGGTGTACCATATGCCAGACACTCTGGTCGCGCGAATTGCAGAGGAGTCAAAGGAGAATCGAGATTTACGTGACCAACTTTCGAAGAAGCTCAAAATACTAGGCAAGGGATCCGCTACCTGCAGAAAGTTCGTCAACATCCAACAGACAGGTAAAACACTACATTCGTGGTCTTCTATGACGAGAGAGCTAATGGATGGCAGCAGCGCTCAGCTCCAGCCTGCAGCGGATTAGTGTTCCCAGTAACAACACCGGAAATAATTCAAAGTCATCCAGTGATGACGTTGTGTCGCTTAGCGAATCTATATCTAGCCCAGAATACGAACATTCTGATAGGAATCACCACCCAGTTGATGTGGATGAGACTCCATGCCCAGAGGAGCCCTAAATCCAAGCTCGATCATGTATCCGCCGATGCTTTGTTCACCAGTAGAGCAAAGGAAGGCAAGAAGGACAGAGTACCTAATATTCACCAGGATCAGGAGATGCCAACTCGAGCATCTTTGGCTCAACTGCTTATCAGTTAAATTATTACTGTTCTGACCAAAACGCATCCGCAACGAAGAAGTTACCAAACCGCGCACTGCCAACTTCGTCGTCCCTTAAAAATACAAAATACAGTTCCTTTTTTTTTTTTTTTTTCCCTTTTATTTTTGGTTAGTAGGATTTTGATCTTGAATAATAGTGAAGTAACCAAAACAGCTGTAAATAACAGTAATTTATCCCTTTTCTAGTGGTTTATGCAGAAGGTTTGTGTTGGCGGGAGTTTTTTATATCCCGTGGAACTCTCGGCACAATGGGAGTTAAGGACTGGGACTAAAACTTTGGAGATTCCGTGGGACTTGTCAAAAGCCTGCTATACGTAGATACCTCTCACTTATTGGCGAATAAACCTACTGATATAGCGGCCGGTCAGCGCTCGAGGTACCCCGCTGGCGCGACTTCATTTGTGATAAGCAAATGGAGAAGTTAGCGAGCGAAATATGACAATATTGTTTCGGATTAATTTTATCCCATTCCTGGCTAGAAGGATTGGTCTGTATTTTATTTGCTTACAGGTTAGTCACGACAACCCCCGAATAGTGACAAAATCAAGAGATATTGTCCGAAATCATAGTTCTGTGCCTGCAAGGTGGTTATGCAGCTGAATATCTACTCATGGGATGTTTTATGGGAAATTAGCTATAGCAGCCAGCTTTCCATTCAGTTATTTACCACTTCGTAGGCCGAGATATGTTATTGACTTTGATGTCCAGTATCCTCACGGCCCATTCAGCGAGCCTCCGTTCCTTCCGAGCAAGGCTTTGGATCTGGGAACAGACAGGCCTCACTACCGCTTGGAATAACCCAGGAGGTTGCGGCATTTTTGCGCCAGTGATGCTTTCAGGGACAACCTCGAGCCTCTGATCATGACGGCCAGCTGACTTCAATTTCACAGATAGCTGCCATTTGCCAGCTCCCTGAGCATCCATTTTAAGCCTAGCGTAAACAGGGGATGAAGGAAGCTGTACCACTCCGGATAACCACCACATGCGGGTTTCATCGAGCGGACTTAGCCTTCATATAAGTATTGTGGATGCTTTTAATACGACAGAAGGATAGTGTGCCGCTCAAGACAGTAATTACTGCATGTATGTCTCATTGATGAATGGGGGAGTGGCTCCACTTGCTTTAAACCAAGAGGCAAATAGAGCAGCCAATGTGAACAGCTAACATAATGAGGCACACCAATTGTGGAAGGAAGGAGTTCAACATCAATAGGTTTGCTGCGGCTCGTTAATCAAGTAGTAAAGTGCATGACGCAAACACCAGCCTCGAAGATGGTCCTGTTAATTATGATTTTGCGAACGCATCAAGGGACTTAGGCCTTTTCCTTGCTGCTACACTCCTTGATGTTCTTCGAAGGGTCCATTGGCTTCTAGACTGATTTGCATTTGAGTAATGGCAAAGCACGACCACAACCACGACTGCTCGTTGAGACATACCTGCAGTCGAGATCATAATACTTAGCATTTTCTAGTTATATATAATCCTTCGTTCCCTCTTCCATTTAACAAGTATACATTGTAATCTCCGGCTTGTTCGAGGTCTGCTCGGCTGAGACTCTTATGCACCTTGTACTTTTTCATTGTATCTTCGCAACACCTCCTACAAGATTCTCCACCTTGCGAAGACGTTATGGCCCCCAGAAGGCGAAAGGCCATAGAAAGATGGTCTATGTATCAAGAACTGCACGATGACGTGTCACGATTATTGGCAGGCTCAGATCTCAGCTTCTATTTTCACGATAGTGACGACGATATCAATCGCATCAAACTGCGCGACACTAATATCATGGGCCGCTTCACATGTTACAACCCCGCATGCAGATCCAAGGGATGGTCTAGCAAGAAGATTGCCATCACCATACGTCTGTACCTTGGGCAAAAATATAACGCAAGGGTATACCATCAGCGCTGCAAGGCTTGCAACAGTCTCAGTCGACCAGTTCTGGACGAGTCATATGCAGAAAGAGTCACCTACTGGGTCAAACAGTGGAACGGTGTTCGGGTGGAGAAGCCTCTCATATCTGGTGTTAGCAAGGGTCCGCACAACAAGCAACTATGTGAGGGGTGTAAAGCTGGGCATTGTACTGAGTCAGGTAATGACTGGCTTATGCAATTACAGAGGTCAGCTAACTTCATGTGAAGCTTCAGTTCAGAGTTCACTAAGCATTGTTCAGGTTGACTATATGATGGGCCAAATTTCACAACATCGTATTTTGCTAGATGTGCATTGGCCGACATATTGAAGCGCGTGGGAAGAAGATGGTAATGATCACTGATTTCCTATTACACTTATTCATAACTGGGCCTAGGCGAGTTGGTTATACCTTATTTAAAATCCGAGCCTTGTCAAGGCCTGCGGTGGGCTTTTTGTCATTGTGCTATGCTAGGCTGCCACCTACTTCACAGTTATGATACTTAATTACCTAGTGTAAGCTTAGTCGAGATCGTCCTCAGCCTCTTCCCGTAGGGGCTTGTGCATGTAGAGAAAGATAGTTAAACCCACCATTTCGGCTTTTTTAGAGGAAGGTCATTAAGGCATACCTTCCCTGAAGAAAATATGCTGTATACAGTCATCATCACGCATTAAAATCAGCTCTTCTCTAATATACTGTGCATCACGTCATTTGTTACCATCCCGCATGTTAAACAGCACACCCTGCTCAATCTTTTAACACATCCTAATGAATTGGCGTGCCTCAGATATATGTATGATATGTAAGAACACTTTTGATGCAGCTAGTGATAACCTGTAGGGAAAAAGGAACATACATGCCACTGTAGAGGAAGCTGAAGGTGTAGATCACGTAGCTGTGAGCTGCCAACCCGCAATTAACTTGTGCCTGCGCGGCATGGCACATAACGCCCGCATCAGTTGAAGGTCGACGATCTTGCATGTCCGACCGAACACCTTTATTAGCTCCAAACTGGCCGTTCTTCCTGTTCTTTCCCCGTCTTTTCAGCAAGGAGTGGTGAACGTGATTTTGTCAAAATGGAATAATGCATATGTTACCATTCATTACGAACTTGTTCATAGTACATATCAGTTGGACTGACTGTATATCGACGATCAAATAAGAACTCAGAGCCTAATTAGACAATTATTATGATGGCTATAGGAGTGACAAGAGTGTGGGCCGAGTCCTGCAGGGAATCGATTGGTTAACATTTCTGCGCCGCTGCCCTCAATGTAGTGGCCGATTTCTGGTGATGTTGTGTTCGACATATTCAGCAGGTGTTAGCGGGTGTGGAAGTGAAAGAAAGCCTCTTATTCCCTTTATTTTATTATTGAGCGTAGGATAATCGTTAGTTAATTTAATTCATGAATTAACTGCATGGCAAAGGAGGGTTCCTCTTTCTTTTGCCGCTCCACTCTATACCTATCCGAAACCGACTACTTTTTCCTTCCCCAACGATTCGACAATCCATGCCTTGGTCCTCAAATTCTGTTAAAAATGTACGCCTCTAAAAAAGAATAATGTCAGCTCGAATACAGAGATGGATGACCAACTTTCCGAGCCTGCGTTTTCTTCTCCCCTCTTTTTTTTAAAAAAATTTTTGTTGTTTAAACCCCACTTTGTGGGCTTATTATGAAGGCCAATGATCGTGTCCTAACTATGTTAAATGGATGTCGATCAACCCGGCCGCACCAGTTGCGTCCTCATCGAACTCGCTTGGGCTAAACAGTTATACAGTTAGTCGCGGGTATCGCCGCCTAGTATAATACACACGCCGGGAGTGATGCCTCCGCAGGCTAAAAGAATACCTTTCATTTTACATTGCCAGTGGGTTTACATTCGATGACTGGTTGGAAGGAATTTTACCGTCTGCTCGCATAATGTTAAATAGCAGCGTTCTCGCTCAATATATATTTATTACTCAGTTTTTGTTACTACGATCTTCTTATAATACAATTCAGCAAATTTGGAACAATGATAAATCTTGAGTTTTAAAAGTTCTGGGAGCTAAACCCAGCCATGTGAAACCCAAAGAAATATATTAGAGATACAGGAACCCGATCTCCATCGACAAGTCAAGGCGTTGCCGTTGCAGCGCAGGCAAGTAATCATGAAGCTGCATATCAGTCTAAAGACTCTGGCTTAGATTTAGAGAGCACACTGCAGCTAGAAAACGGTGATTGAGGTAAATTATCTCTGATAGCATTCTAACTAGCCCTAACTAACCCTAATATTTTTCAGCTTGTCAACCCGACGAGCCTGCCGATTATCCTAAAGACGTTGCTCTTTATGCTACCTCACACTCGAACGGTACCCCCTCGATTACTTGTTGCGTTTCACAGTACTTCGTGTTCCTGTTCCTTTCTGCCTACCTCACTGTACCGCCCCCTTCACCGCTTTGTATGTAAGAACTTAGCAACATCCTGGCTCCGGCAGCTAAAGGAAATCAATCAATCTACACCATAACCAGAAGCACCTTACAATACTGGACTGGAAGACCCTGGTACTGGCAGAGTCTTTGATATATTTAGCAATAATGATGATGAAAATAAAAATAACAGAAATAATAATATAGATCGTGTGCTGAGACCAAGAAAGCAGTCTGCAGATAGTCCAACTTGTCAGTCTTCAAAGTGACGATGCCTTGATCACCCCATACCCACCAGCATAGCACCGTATAATGTCTCTTATTCAAAACCGGCTGCATTGTCAGATGGTATAGACATACTTCAAAACTCTGTCCATTACATACAGCGCTTTTACAGTATGGTTAAGGATAACGGAGGTCACGTGGAAAGCCTTGGTGCGGATGACCCTATTCGTCATGATCTCGCCGTGCTGCAGCATGCTTACGGTGCGATCGCAACTCGAACTACGGCTACAGATCTATTAAAAATAAAACAGTCAACAGCGCGACCGCGCCCAGAGTCTAAGCGGGGCAAGTGGGCTGTCGAGGATGAGAAGAGACTGTTAGAGTTGAGAGACAGCCACGGACTGCCGTGGAGCCACATCTTTGAGCTGTTTCCCGGAAGAACACTGGGAGCCATCCAGCTGCGATATTACACTATGTCTCGTAAGAAGAATAGCACTATATTAAATAGAAAACGTTATCAAGTCCGCAAATCGTCAGTGAATCGGCAGAATCGGCCGAGTCACCCAGTAAATATAAGATCGACTTGAACACGTCCACATATTGTAGTCGGAGATAACCTGGACGATGACTGTAGTTCTGAGTCTGCCAGAACGAAAATTGTTGCAGCACCACTCTCTCAGGGACTTGAAAATGTTGATCCTCGGATCCTTGATTCTGACGGTCGAATGTGGTGACCTGCCTCGATACTACAATCGGCTTTTTTCTTGTGTAGCTCTTATTGATTTTTGCGTTAGTAATAGTGTTAAGCTTTTTGAAATAGACAATGATAGATCTAGCTTCTTAACAATACACAGCGTGTCAGACACGCGGAGACGATGTATGGTAAGCAAGCAGAGGGGGGATCTGTACAATGTTCCCATTCAAGTTAAACGTGAGAGGCTCATAGGATGACCATGACCGTCAGGGTATTGGCTTCTTTATTTAGTTTTTTCTTCAAAGGTTCTGTCGATCTGCAAGTGCTGTACGTGCGAAGTTTCGGGATTTTGGGAAGAAGGCGGCAGTAGTACCTTGATACTTGTCAAACAAGTTCACGAGCGGGGTTTCCAGGAGGCGGATCGATTCCAGAAGTCGTCCAGTCACTCCTACACTAAGAATAGGGTCCTCTAGCCGCAAGTCTTTATGAGAGTGGACGTCATAGTTATGGTTATCTTTACTCATTCATTTTGTATTTTTCCTAAAAAAGAAACAAAGGTGACATGTCGATTCGTACAGTATCCTTCTCGCTCCCTTTTTCTGTCGATAATCCAGGTATGGTTGGGCACCCTTGCTTTCATCCTAGGGCGGGGTAATTCTGTATATTGCCAGCATTGCGACATTATGTCCTAGAACGCGTCCACTGCTAGAGGGAAAAACTGGATCATAAATCTGTTCCTGTACTATAGCACCCTTTCAGTTCTTTGACACGTACTCACTATTCTCTCAATTGGTCTTCCAATCACTTTTTCTTTCCTCTGTTGAAGATGGCCTCACGTCCAAAGCTCCATCGGTATACAAGGTAAATCTTTCTCACTCCAATCAGACAGTTGGCTGAAGTAGATGAAGTCTCTTCAGGGAGCACCCAATCCAGGTTGTTGTAGGGAGTAGCAAAAGCTCCTACTTTGTGCACCCTGGAGCCTTGTCATCATGCAACACGTCAGCATTGAATGCTCGAGTTAGCGGGCCATGGAAGGAAAACGGTGCCAACAGACCAATCGACTGGACCGATTTCGATGAACCGACAATCGAATGTGTTTTAAGCTACCTTTACACTCAAGACTATTGTGTACCCAGCTCAGAGTCTGATCAAAACAATATATGTTTGAACGCTGATGATACCAATGGTAGGCCAGACATGATTGCAAAGATTGTGGTAGGCTAATTTAATCTACAGCCGCTATCAACCTCGAACCCATGCCCATCGATGCAGAAACATCTGCCACTAACACTGTATCCGCTGATGAACCGACGTTTAACAGACCTTTAACTCCCCTGAGCCGGTGTCTGCGAGTTGGCCTACCAGCAGAGACTTTTCGAACTGCCGCAGGCAGTTTAACCCAACGAGAACTTCAAAACTCCGACAATAGCCCTGCTGCCGAAATTCTGCTCCATGCAAAAGTGTATTGTTTTGCACATCGTTTTCTCATCTCCGACCTTGAGAGCTTTGCGCTGCAGCGTCTTACACAAGTCCTTCTTACTGTCGATACACAAAAAGATTCCCTGTTTCCGTACCTCGCAGATGCTATCCGTTTTGTCTACGGTTCGACCCCCAGCACACAGCTACAGGATAACCCAGCTCGGAAATTGCTATCTCAGTATGTTGCGCTGAAGTATACTATGCTCGCAAATGAAATGTTCACTCAGCTTTTAGAAGAAGGAGGAGAATTCCTGACGGATTTGTCGCAGAAACTAGCCAGAAGGCTTACTATAAGTGAAATTGGGGCCCAATCTTTGGAGGAACAGATTGATGAGCTTCAAATAAAGGTCAATGAGTTGGAGGTTAACTCTCAGGAAAAAGAAAGTCAGCTACAAAGAGCTAGAGACGAGCTTGCAGAGTGGGAGAGCTGGAATCGTGGAATTTCTGGAAAGTATAAAAAAGCAAAAAGGAGGGTGGGACACAGTACATTACACTGGGATGCTTAGATGCGGAAGATGGGTATCGCAGAAATTGCTCATTCGCTTAGGGTGGTTAAGGAACGAAGAATACTAATTGTTGGCAGTAGAATGCACAGGGCCTAGTCCAACCGTCTAGAAAATTTCAGGGCGGAAACGCTATACAAATGATCAGTCTAAGTGTTCCAACGCACCTTAAGTAGATTCCAGAAGTGAGTGCGCTTCTCGTGCTCTACCCTCTAAGTTTTCTTCCGCTGTTAGCTAGCAATAAAAAAGAGTCCTGGGACGATAGGTTGAGTTACTCCTCTCTGCAATATCCTCTCAGTTATAAATTCTATGTCTGAAGTGCTAGTCATCTATGGGGCAGAAACAACTAGTAAGGAGTGCTCTAGAACGTCCAACAAACGCTCACCGAAGCTGGGACGCGGATATACCATTTGTCTCCTGAATCGGATGGGAATACTTAGTCCTTCTCTTTTTCCCAACAGACTTTCAAAACTGTATCCCTCATAGTGATGTATAATGTATTATTATAACATAGAGTGATTTCTCCCTTAATGTGTTCCACATCAATAAGCAGCAATGGAAGGCCTTTCTCTCGAGCCTTTGTAGCTTCGTGGTTGAGCCACTCAATGGAATATATTAAACTTGTTGAATTCGCAGTACACTCGACCTGGATCTCCAAAGGACCTGTACAGTAAAATTTTGATGTCTCTTCGGGACCGATTAATCCTTGTTTTTTCGAGCCTTGGAACAATACTAGACTACTCCTTGATTCGGCATTTTCTTGCTCTGTACGTAGATATTGCGGATGGAACAGATCAGACAACGAGTCGTTGGCTTCCGCCCTAACAGATTTATCTCTGTTCTGATCATGGTACTGGCCCAACTCCAGCGGAGCGATTGTACTTACGTGCTCGGCTAGGCTGGTTTTTGCCGTTTGGCTTGCTTCTGACGGCGTTATATTGCGTATTGTTGTCCCGGAAACAGCGAGGGTGAAGAGTGTACTTTTGTTAGGGCATGGAGAGAGGGTCGTACGGCCTGTCGACAGAAGCGCAGTGCAACTCTCTTTAAACCTATCCTCTAGTGATTGGCAAAACCGCTGCCCTAGTTCTCTAAGTTGTGGTACCCGAGGTAGCCGCCATCCAGGATATAATCGTCCATGAGACTGGGGGGTTTGTATCTTCCCGTACATCTAGATGGATAAGTTGCAAAGGAAGCAAGCCTCTTTGCTCAAGCATATCACTCGCGGAAGTGACCTTGGCGATCGTAGCTCCTTTCAAGGTCTTTTTGACTTGACGGGAGAACTGGTCAGTAGCTCTTTGTTCACTCGAGTTCAGAACTCGGCATATTTCTTTTAAAAGCTTCTGTTGTCTACCCTTGGGGCTTCCCTCTACAATTTTGGACATTAGATATGGGGTGTATCTATCTAGTAAAGGTGTACTCAATGCGTCCCGCGATAGGTGAACAGGGATTATCCTCATTTTTCGCGTCAATAAAAAATTTGTCGCTGTCAGACATAAGAACCTTGCGGCGTTCCGATATTGAGAGACTTTATCAATAATATTGAAAAAGCTTTCTCTTGCGCTGGGACTCATATCGCGATTCGGTATAATACCGACTATTACCGGAAGCTGTTCGATCTGGTGTATTTGATAGATACTATACACAATATCTACTAGCCGTGAGGTGACCTGGTATCACGACTATAAGTCGACAAGCTTTTCAACTTCCTTGACTCTAGCTGTTAATAATTCCGTGCTTTTTAGAATATTTCTATTTTCCAGTTTATACCGGTCGTTCTTCGTGAAAGCCATCGCTACTTCCTGAAATATGTCCTTGATTGGTTGTTTCAGTGGTTTCCATCCTGTTGGGTCTAGTCGCAGGCAGGAGAGGATGCGAGTTGAACACATTGAGACAACCATGAAAAGGATTTGGTCTTTAATATTCAAGAACGCATTTGATTCTAGCGTCGTCAGTGTCCGACAGAAACAATTATTATCCACTCGCCACCAGGCACACTCGCAAGAACCGTCAAAATCTTATCAAACCCTTGTTGGATACGACGAATCACGTCATCTCCATTATAGGCTTTGGCCTTGCTAATAGCGAGGATCACATTTAAGGAAACCGAGTCTGGGTCTTTCTCAATACACACGGCCGGAATGTGTTCGGCATCATCCTTGACATGTGCAAGGAATGCCAGCGTCCCGGCTTTGGCAACAGCCTTGGCACGGTGTAAGACGAACGAGAGCTCCAGGTCCAGCCAGAGACCCAGGTAGCGTTCTGCTTCCTGGGAGACAGGCACTGAAATCCCGCTATCCAGAGATAGAGATATCAGTTGCAGTTGTATACTTGTTTATGGATTAATAAAATGAAGTAGCTTATACTTAACTAATTCAAATACTGATGCGTGCTTTGTAACCCAGTCTTGGGCTCTCCAACAGACTATCTAAAGTTTGACCACTGTTTCTTGCTTCGACATGCCTGCAGCTAGACAACTGACATTATTAATCCAGCCTTAAGCTACTGTCTGCTTCAAGTTCTTATCATCTGCTCTTTCCCTCATTTCTTCTTCTGTGCATGATTTGATTAGGCCCGCATTGTAGAATAGGTAGAGGATCAGTGAGAGAGGGCTCCCTTGTGGAATTCCTGTCAGTGTTGAGACCCGTTCGGCTAGGCCCTCCGGCATGCGGATCCTCGTGGATTGGTCAGACAAGAACACCCTGATCTACAGAATCACCTTGCCAAGCCCTTTCCTGCGGAGGTCGTGCAGAAGTCTCTCATGAGCAGTGTTGTCATATGCCCCTATCACCTCAAGAAGGACTGCGCTAACAACATGCAATTGGCGAAGCCCAAGGCGTGGATACATCCACTGCCTTGCGCACAGCTGCCATTAGAAGCGTTGTTTCAATCTCAATCCGGTGTTTGGTAGCAGCCGCAGGGTCTGCCCCTGGCCACGGGCCTAAATGTTTGGCAAGTGCTTCCTTAAGTACCTTCTCGTCCGTCTTATTGTGGTTATTTAGGCTTGGTTTTAGGTACAAGGTACACATTCAATTAGGATTTGATCTCACATTGTACAGATGTCTTTGGTACAGTGGCTTGCATAATCAGATTGACAGAAGCAAAGTTCTGTTTGTTTTAAGAGGAGAGACTGTGCCATGTGCGGCGATTAGTTCATAAGTGTACATAACAAGGCTAGATTCTTCTTCAATTATAGGAACTTCTGGCTTCTAAATATAATAGAGGCCGCACAGCTTCTGACTCGTCCTACATAACCTATGCTCTCTGTACCATATCCAGAGATATAAATTGAAGCCGTGTTTCAATCTATAGAAATTCACTCAGTACAACTATCAGAACGTAGACCTAAGGATCTGCCAAATCAGAATCAGTCAGTTGATATAACTCTCCGCCCAAATCACCGGCAACCCGGTACCTATCACCAGTGGTGCCATCCTCCAGCTCAGGAGGGTCAGTCAGTTCAAACCAGGCCATGATAATATCTGTAATGGTCTGTCCATCAGCGTCAACTCGTGTCTCCCGGACAATATTGCGCTTGTTATCCAGGCATATTATGTTGAAAGCCCTTTATTGTATGCAAGCCCTTTATCTGCTATATTTAGCGATTTCTTTATCGGCCATTTGCATGAGGATGTGATCATGAGACTAGATTCAAAGAGGCTATATTCTCTTTGTATAGCAGTCTATATAGTAGAGCGATTTTCCAGTTTTCTAGATAGTCCTTTAGGTAGATTAATCAGTTGAACCAAAAACACCGATTCCTCTATCAAGAATTCCTTTTCATTTTCTAGATATTAGGCGTAAACGTCCATCTGTCTCAAAGGCCTCCTGATCTGCGAGAAGAATATATCTTGTCTTTACTGCGTGGAGTCCAGCTGCCTTCAACTCAATAAATCGATGTGGATCCTTTTTCTAATGCTCAGGTTCCATTTGTTTTGTCTCGCTGAGCCATGTCTTGAAACGTGACCGTTCTGATGATAGAATTTCTGGGGATGGGAATCCCTGGGTATCGGTCGACGGTCCAGCAATTTCAGGCAAGATCTCGTACACTCGTTGCCAATCTGATTTAAAGTTGTAGAGTTGGGCGTTATTTAAACACGCCCACCAGCCCTGATTCTCGAATTCTTCTGATATAGAAGCCCAATGCTCCATTTTCTCGTCATCTCCCGGGTTATAGTGCGTTCGGAGGAAGATCGGTTCATCTGTGACATTCGTGTACATGTGCCACGCTCTCCGGCGCAGATCAGCCGATCGCCAAGGACGAAGAATAGTGTTGATCTCCTCTTCCGTGGGCGTGCGCGGCAGGGGCTCACCCTCCTGTGTGGGAAACCATTCCTGGGAAATTTTATCCAGATCGAGAAACTGGCGGACGAGTCGAACGCGCTGTTGGTCGGGTGATTCCGTCACTTCAACATCTCAGTGTCTCTGGTAGTAATATCAGCGATCTAGAAAAAAAAGAAATAGATACTCCTTAGAGGGATAAGTACAATCAGATATTGCTCGACAGGCAACTCACCCCATCGTGGTAAATATCCTCGGTCGTTGCTTATAATGGCCAGTGGATGGGGGAAGATGCTGGAGGGTTTTAGGATAGCGCTTTCGGTGGGGGTTTCATGGAGTCTTAAATTCAGCCTAACGGCGAATCATGTGAAGAAGCTAGCCAAGAGACAGCATGTTATGGGTCTACCCAAGAGTGGGACAATTTCCCCCTGCGATCTATCGGTGAACTACGGAGAAGAAAGTGCAGAGGATTATCCGCAGTTGAAATTCGCTTTTTAAACTATCTCCTGTACTTCCCTACATCTCTCCCTGTTTTGTCTTGACCTTCTTTAATACACGGATCAGATCATCTTCTAGAACCTCGCACCGTCGTCCACCATTTCCACACCTGTCAGCCCATTAGTTAACGTAAACCCCTTCGGGCCCGGAAGAGGGAGCCAACTTACTCTCTACCTCACATCCTGCCCAACTCCCCGAGTCCCTCTTGATCTTACTGCTCCCGTCGGCGAAGTTGACCAGGCATTTCCCTATGCTGTAATCGACTGACCAGTGCTTAATCTCACCAGAATTTTTGCGACAATAGGCGTTGTACACCGCTCCCTTCTGGCCCTCTAGGAGCCTGTACGTGTCATCCTGCCCGAAGATATTAACTGCACAAAGGATCGCGTCCATGCCTGGAGGCCCTTCATGGCCACCGGTGAATTCCTTACCCGTGGCGTCCTACCAAGTACTGCTGGTGATAGTGGTGGGGTCCTGATGAATCCACGACACACGATAGTTACGTTAAAAGGCCCAGGATAGTAAGTTATTGTCCTAAACACGTGTTAGCTAACATTTCAGATTCCTACTTTCCATCACTTCTCTGGTTCATACACGGGTAGAGACCCCGTCAGGAAGGGGCTGTTCGTTTGGGTATTTCACCAATCTTTGCGTGTAGGAGGAATCCTTTGGCCCATGCGCGCCCGGAGTTGTCCAGCCTCTTGATGGTTCTGAGATATCCCACCGTCAGTCAAGGTTGTCTGAATGTAGCACAAGAACTTCCTAATTTTCTTTACTGTTTAATGACCACCAGACCCAATAGTCTCCTCGCTCATCGTTTGCTGGAGGATCAGGCTCTAACTTTTTCCAGTTAGATTGCAATTGACCGATCATTTCTATTTCATGTCAGCAAGCGCCACTGGAGGTGAGAGAAGTCACACAAGGTATGTACTTATACACTACCCGTGCCAATTGTTTTGGAATGATGGTACACAGGTTCCAGTCCGGGAATCCCGTGGTAAGTAGTCCCCTCCCTGCTCGGAAGACTTCCACGGAAATTCATCACATTGAAGTTGTAGGTTTCGCCGCTTTAATCTCTTGTTGAGGTCTATACTCGGCTGCTGGCATGTGCCCTCAGGGCATTGTGCCTCGTAACGGAGCTTCGTGCGATCGGGGTCTCTGGAGAATGTGAAGAGCTCAGTTCTCTTGTTGCTCGGAATTTTAAGAATGGGCTCACAGAGGCCGGTAACTGCGCCTGCTTCGGGGTCGGTTTCGTCTGCTGACTTTCCACTAGCCGGCTCGACGAAGCCCCATAACAGATTGCAATTGACTAGAAGACATCAGCATGGACGCGTTCAGGTGCCAACTATGAACGGTGAGCTTACATCGAAGCTCCAGAAGCTTAACGTCTCCAGTACTTCTAGAAGGGTATTGGAGGTTTTGAGTAAACTCCGGTTCATTGAGACCATCTAGAGTCCAAAGAACGAGAATTAGTAAGTCTGGGAAAAGCCATAGCTGTAAGCTAGACGGGCTTCTATACTCACCCATGTCCATAAGATCGTTGCGTCGGAATAGGCCCGTTGCACTGGATCAAGGGAGGCAGACATGCTATTGTTTCTCAGGACATGCGCCGAGGTATTGAGCAGTCCTACGGGGCCGTCATCAGGTACACTTCGCCTCTCCTTCTTTGAGCTTGTCAGGGGAATAGAGCCCTGCTTCTCATAGAGCTTCACAGTCTTACCCGGAAAGTATGCCATGCGTGGACCCAGCGCCCAGTCAATGAAATTCAGTATCTTGGCTGTCGCCTTATATCCGAGGTTGTAGAATAGATAGGAGCCAAAACGGTATTTATATGTGTTACTAGTTGTGTCGTAGTCACTGTGCGCTTGGAAGGAGAGGTCGCCCGTCACATACCCCGTCAGCTGGGCATCCATGAGGGTAGCGCCGCCTACAAGCATGCCACCGCCGATTTGGTACCGATGTTGGCCTCGGGAGTTACGAGGATGTCCAGCTGGGCGTCGACTGCAACTCCTGCCTCAAAGACGGGCTTGATGGTTCCGGGCGCTGGACCTTTAGGGTCGCTCTTCACACCAAGCAGCGTCTCATACTGGTCCTTTGCATCGTCGCTCTGGGGCCAGTAGACTTCCGCCTTGCCGAAAGAAAGTGTCGCGCCGGCGTCGACCTGACCGTGCAAAGTAATCTTACCACGAATCTCAAATCAAAGACAGGATACCCGCGTCGCGCATAGGACGATAGGAACTCACTTCTCCGTATACATCTAGTGTTGGCCCGACGGCGGCGATTCCCTTCACAGCCGATCCCGGATAGGATAGCGTGTCGATAATCTTCTTCCTGCCAGTAGTCGTTTGCATCTGGGCGTTACCTTCGATATGCAGGCCTAAATAAGCAGTTAGTTCCATACCAAAGTAGGCAAAGGTCTCTGGTTTGCCCGGTGGAATGAAGGTTGCGGACAGATAGTAAGCATATCTCGCATCCATGGCGAGATTTGCCTCCAACTCCATCTGAAGGTTAGCTGAAAATGTTTGCCCAGGGCAACCCCATTGCGCCCAGAAGGGATTAATCGTGTGGTGGAAGCCCAGTGGGATAACTCCAAGGTGGAATTAGTCACAGTAGTCTGCAAATGTTAGAAAATAGTCGGCTGGGAGAAGGAGAGAGTAGTACAGAAAAGTTTCTTGAGCCAGTCTCGGAATGCACCCCACCAGCGCTTGTTGATATGGGGGCTGGAGAACTCCAATGGCATTTTCACCTGAATGCTCTCGTCACGTTCGCGGACTTTGCTGTCGTGGACAACAGCGCACTGCACACGAGCTCGCCATTCTTCCTGTGTAAGCTCTTGTTTATCAGGCCCTCGTTTCACCCGACTAACCGGAGAGTCCGTAATCTAGTCCCAGTAGCCTAGGAGGTTGGTGTAGTCCACTTGGATCTGCACCGGTTCGTCTTCACGCTTAAGTTTGATAAGATGAAAGTTATAGTCAAGTTTTACCTCGTACACAGGATTCCGAATCCCCTCTAGTGACCGATGCTCCAAGTGATGCAGGCGTATTTGGAAGTCGTCACCTGCTGGTATCATATATACAACGCGACCGAAGGGCCCGTCTCCAATATGATCAGGGAGGGAAATAATCGTGTCTTCAACACCATCAACGAAGATACGCTCGCACTCCTTCGATCCTGCAGGATAGTGGCAGTAAACATGGAAGGTCTCCTCCGCATGCTCAAAGACCCTGTCCAGTGCCGTCTGATTTGTTGTTAAGACGGACCGTTTGACCCGGTCAATCTTGTGGGATCGCCGGACCACTGTCTGGTTCGTCGCAAAGTCGTTATCTATTGATCCCTCTGTACCATCCAGTATCACGAACCCATAGGCGTCGCTGCCGTCCTCTTCCGTGGAACGATCCGGGTCCAAGTCATTGTTCTGATATTCATCGCTGTATTTCCAGACGACATCGGATTTCTTGGGGTCATTGTAATACTTTTCCCACAGGTACTTCGGATCCACAGGCCAGTTTTTATTGAATTTAGTGGGTGGATCACAGCAATAGGACCACTCTGGGTCTGAACCCGGAGGAATCGTCATGCCTCCACAGTGAAGCTCGCTCTTAGAACCGGCCGAGGCTGGGGGCGGCGGATCAAGGGCTCCAGCGACTTGACCTTCCCAGGGGAACAAGGTCTCGGCTTGCAGGTCAGATCATGCATGTGTTCCGCCCAGTTTCCCGTTATGTCACTCTCTTGTAAGCTGTTCGTCCACGCGCAGTTACTGAAACTCTGGCCCTTGGGACTGCAGAAGCCGCTTTTAATTTCGCTCTTTATTCTTGATACTCGTGGATATCCGGAAGGCACATTTATCAAAGACACGGATGCCATGAAACCTTTCGAAACGTATTCAACAGATATAGGAGGCTTCCTAAAATTCCGACTCAATTATGCTGAGAAGAGTAAGAGATATTACTTTGGCGAATACCTTACGCAGGGACAACTGGATATTCAAGGAAAATGCGCGAGTGTCTCACTACAACGTATGATAGAACAGGGTTTATTTGAGCTATACCCTGAACTAGACAACAGGAGTGAATGAAATAGCTGGGTGGAAAGAGTTGTCAACCTTCGCGAGGTTTTCGCGCACCCCTGTTCCACAACTTATTCTACGGTCCGCAGGGCTTTCACGATTGCTCAAGGCTGTTTCGGAGACTGTTGGGTCGTTCTATTCGCAGCCTCCTTACTTGCTATTAAGTCTAGGAAACAGGACGATACAAATATTGTAGAAGCCTTTTCAGCAATGTTTGCAGGTAAGGTATGCCTGCCCGTACCTAGGATATATACTGATTGCTCCAGCGGATGAAATAGCAGAGCTTTCTCTTCAGGACATCCAGATTGATTGCGGTGGTCTACCTGAAGTCAAGCAATTCGCGAGTCTTATTGGCAGCATCTATCGCAAGTTCTATAATAAAGATATTAGTTTATTGCTGAATCCTTTTACAAACATGGGCTTAAAATGACAGTCTCTGGTGGTAATATCCTGATGTGTCTCCGTGATAACAGATGGGCCTATTATATTATAAACGGTCAAGTCTGGAAGATGGCGCATTATGACTACTTGAATAATCCAGCTCTATTCCTGCTTGTGTAAGTACTGGCTCCCAATAACCCGCCGATCTAACTGCTCCCGCAAGGAATCCTGTTCGGCGATAGTGATACGCGAGTGGTATTGACTGGCGGCCGCGTTGAGCTGCCCAAGCAGACGATTCACCTTGTTCAGTCTCTTCACTTGCTATTCCCGTACCATGAACGTTGTTGTAGTCTTCTAGACCAGACACGTATAAGATCTGGAGTTTATCCAAAGTCTCATTATCTAGGGCCGTCGATCCCGCATCTGACTGGTGATCCCCCGGAGCCAGAGAACATTCATCATCTGTCTAGTAATGGGCAATATTCCAATTTTTAGATGTATTCTCTTTTTTCAAGACACTATTATCCAGAATATTTATATCAGCTTGAACAGCGGTAGCAAAACTTATAGTCATCCATCTATTTAAGAGAAATTAGGAAATATTTTCCAGCTCTTTATTCTGTATCTGAAAAGTAAACTCCTCATCTATAAACTCCCGGGATTTATTTTTTGACTATTTGAAATAAAGACCGGTATCTTCAAGCTGCAGCTGAATGATCAGATCAGCCGTAGGCTGGTTGACTCCTAATTTAAGTATGCAGGCCATCTCTACTGAGTGATATTTGATAAAGCCTTTGTGGGCCAAAGGTGTGAGGGGTTTTCAGGATAGAGATAAACTGTTGAGCATCCCGCCATGCAAAGATGGTATATATGACTTCCCTGTACACTAGGGGTCTTGGCATGTATTATAATGTTTTTTACCCCGCGCTCAAGCGAAGCAGCAATAAATAAGGGCCGAGAGCTTCAATGCTACAAAACGGGTGCTCCAGTATCTTAGTATCAATGTCAAGTAAGACTCTAACGCCATACAGTGATAATGATGATAATTTATATGCTGACCTCTTGCCCCAGGGTGATATACGGGAAAGCTACTATCTGTACTTTATCTACACGGCTATTTACAATAAACTATTACTTTCCTGACGAACTTGGAGTCTTGTCAAGGCGTGCGTTGACTAGTATCTGGTGCTCTGTTCTGTGGCTTTTGTGGCGCGCGGCTTCGAAATCTCTGTAATACTTCCGCATAGTCTAATACCCCGCCTCTAAGACGCTACTGTCCTGTGGGGTGTCTTGTAACCGACCTTTTTTACCTTGTTCATCTTCTTCTAGTATATTTGAAATATTGTTGAATCCTCTTCTAATTTTATATATTTTATCGTCCCGGAAGCGACGCTGCTTACCATATGTTGCCAGCCACGAGTGGCCGGTCCAGAGTTAGATGAGCAGATAGACTCGGTTACGAGGAAGTGAGCCGTAAAGCTGGTTGGTGGGTGCGGCCTGAAGATAAGGTTCTATTATTTCTGCGGAGATGCCCTTCTTTCTTTGAGGTCCTCCATTCTTGTTTCTATTTCTTGCTAATCCTACCGTGGATATACCGTACCTTATCACCTGACGCCCACCTCCACCTGCCGCCCGATTTCCTAGGA
>MBFL02000331.1:0-38352 GCA_001696595.2 Aspergillus hancockii | reverse complement strand
GATAGTTTGGCCGGTCCGGCCACCCAATAGAACAAGCATCCATCGCTTCCCACATTTTGTTCTATTTTATAATAATTGCTACTCTTCCCGGCAGAAAGGCCCTCCAAAAAAGTACCAACATAGTTAATTGATCTGATTTGATTATGTCATCGGCTGTCCCAGCCGCAGATATGCAGCTTAGCCACATCCCCCCGCCTTTAAAGCTCGTAGCCACAGCATGGAGAATACTAGGCGATGATTGGGTGGTTCTCCGCAATGGAAATCAACCACCACAGCAAAAGAACGGCAACAATCAACATTGACTTATTGAACCTCATCTCATCTAATCTTCTCTATAAAATGTCATCACTGGCACCGGAAACTCAAAACAACTGGAGGGTATCGGACGAGGACTGCTGCTGAAACCGCGTCGCCAGCCTTTCCGACCCAGCGCTCAGACGAACTACTAGACCTCGCGTTAATGATGACTTTCTTATTACTCTGCGTAGCCTAATTTACAAAATTTTTTTTTTCAATAATTTTATTCTTTCTTCATCCAGGCTATTCCAACCATCACAATATTCTCTTTTTACTTCCGGCGCCTGAGTCCAGCAGTATCCATCATAAAACCACATGCATTGCCTGTACTATTCTAGCCGATTATAGATAGAATAGTTTCTTGACTTGAATAAAAAATAGTCCAAGGCTTTTATTACACCAAAATAATCTTCTTCCAAGAAGTTGACATTACTTCTGCGTGGATAGCAGTACATTACTGTTATCTATAATCAGACCTCTTCTCTATTCTTATTTGGCTGCTGACAAGACTGCAAACTCTAGACGACCAATACACTATTATTCTAATCTTCGACAACTTTCCTTCTCCCCCGAACTCCCCAGCTCATGGTCTAATACTGGTGCTTTTATCAAATCAAGTCTTATAAACAACATGATCAAGCACAACTTGATTTGCCTCGTTACAGACTTCCTGCTGTCTAATAAATCGGTGCATATCATTCTGTAGACGCAGTAAATAGTGTCAATAGAATAGTATATTTATATATACCGCGAAATCAGGCTAAATTATAGATTTTTAATATACTGATAACACAATCCTCTTTCACCGTAACCTGTATAGGATGTGGATTAACCACCAATTCATCATTATACCTAAAACTGGAAAATAAATAAACTACCGTTTTTAGAATAGTCTAACTATAGAATTAGCTGAAATATATCGCAACTTAAAGCTCCAGCATCTTTCTGGTGTCTCTAGAAGCTTTCTTTTCTGTCGTTTCGCTCTCGCCATTCTATCGAAAAGCACCTTTTCTTGGCCAAGGTGCAACAAAGAGACCAATAACCCTTATCTCGTCAAATTCTCAGACACAGTCCATGTCAGCAGATGAGTATCGCACCCTTTCCAACACTACCGGTCAGGGCAACAGCAGGAGTTGAAGCCCGAAAAAGTGTCAAAGAGCAACGCCAAGTGGTAATTATTCCACTATGCACGCGCAGAGTCTGAATATGGAACAAGCAGCGGACTAAATGAAGTACAAGAACGCGGCTGGCCCCGTAAAAGAAGATGGTCGACAACGGCACTACAGGGGCCGAGATAGACTAGAATGTACAGAGCGGGCTGGAGTCAGGGGAGTTGGGTAATGAGAACACTCGACCTCAGAAATGGCCGCGATTGTATGGGAGACGCTTCCAACCTGGGACACCACCCCGGTCTACCAGCCCACTAGAAACTTGAACGATGCTTCACATCCAACCTATACTATACACTCGATCAGTGTCTTACTACCAAGTGGTAAGCTAGAATTGTTTGCTGGAGCGCATGTTGTACGTGAATAACACACCCGCTAATTGCCCGAAAGACACAAAGGGCATTGGGATGGTAAAAATTCATCTCGCCACACACACTCCGCAATGCCTGGTGGGCATGACCTTTGACGGTTCTCGCGTCTCGCCCAATACCCAGCCCCAGTGTCCTGACGGGAGCATCTTGAAAAGCGAAGGGAATTGCGTTACCTCCACTCCGGAATTTTGCACCAATACCGTGCTGCTCGGCGGAATCTATTGCCGACGACCCTATGGTAACAAGCACTTCAACGACGAGCACTATAAACCAACACTCCACCGACCTGTGCAGTCTAATACAATTGCGTCAGCGGCCAATGTGTGAAGCTCACAATTGCCTAGTCGGCCACGCTGATACCATCGGTCAATCAATGCGTGTCGGAGAGGCGGCCAGATTGCCCCTAGAGCCCCAGACTACGCATCCAGCAAGAGTTTGACGGCGAAGACTGTACCTCACCAGGAAATCCCGAGTGTGGAGTCGTTTTTAAATTCAACGGTAAGAGATTCATCATCGAAGGAGAAACCATCTTGTCCAGAGTGGCAAACACTCGAGCAAGGCGAATGGGTGACCTACGGCTTGCGAAAAGGCACGGACATCGGAGATGTTGAGAGTAATTGCGCTCGGCGGCTTGCTGCTCGAGCAAAACCGAGTCGGCGAGGCAGAAGTGGTGTTTAGAGAGGACCTCGGCATGACTAGGGACTTTCCTCGTCGCAGAGCAAAACTTAGTAACGTGTGGGGACTGCACGGACTGTGTGAATGTTTTACTCGCTCTGGCAAGGTCGAAGAGGCTCTTTTTATCCAATCATCACGTGATATTGCCCTAGCCTCTGCCGATGTCCCCGTTACTACTTCGTGCTACTGCCGCAGATCTGCAGTGGGAGAGACCAGATGTTGTTCATAAATTGGCCTAGCTCCAATGACCAGGGATGCGTCGGGACGCCCAACACGTCAACTTTTCATGTCGAGAGTTAAGACGCTACCTTACTCTCATATGGTATTAATAAAAGCACTTTTGAGGAACTTAAACATCCATAGGTACGCTTATAACAATGCTTTTTTAGTGCGCATCCGCTCATTATTAGATTTCTTGCCCTTTATTCAAGCCAAGATATCACTGTTTGGTTTGATTTAAATAGAAATGCAATAGTTTTATCGATCACTACTTTTAATAGTAATTGGAAAAATTACGTCGCCTATTGTCCAAGAACTAAAAAGTCATGATGACGCGAGAATTGTCGTTTGTCATCTTGATATATCTAAATAGGACCCACCGAGTGGGATACCGGTAGACCTGGTGGGGTACTCGAGAGCACCTTAACCAATATAAACTGCCGCAGTTTATCCGCCAGTATGTGCATCCCACACGTCTTTTTTGGCTCAGGTTAAGCAAGTCTTGCAGAGGCATCTAGTCCGATATCATTCCCCTATCAGATATCATGCCACCGCAGCCGCTTTCTGACCCAAAACTTCCGCAGTTTCAATGCGACTACCCTGATTGTAGGGCGAAATATCGACGCAAGGAGCATTTGAAGCGACATATGGCGGGTCATTCCTGGGGCCATTGCTTTTCTTGCCCGTATCGTGAGAGCACATTGACCAGGAGGGACGTTAAAACGTTACGTGATTTTAAACTCTAGATATGCAAACTAACTAACGACTAGTGACCTTTTGCACCGGCACATACGCATCTATCACCCGGACAGAGCGACTCCTGTGTCTCGGGGCCAGAAGGCTTGCACTGCGTGTCACGCCCGGAAAGAACGCTGTTATGGCGGATTTCCATGCAGCGCACGTCAGAAACGGGGCATCGCCTGTTCTCCTAGGAAGGGAGAGTCTCGAGAAGAACACATTGTCGCCAACAACGTTCAGATCTCACAGAGACCCCATACGCATCGGTGGATCGCTCATGAGTACATCGATATTTATTTTGATAATTTCCATCCGAAATGGCCGTTTCTCCATCGAGGTACATTTGACGTGACCAAAGAACCCTGTGTATTGATTCAATCCGTTATCATGATGGGGTTGTGGATAGAGGGAAGCAAGAAATCGCGGGACGCAGCTACAGATCTTCGCCGTAGCCTGTCTACCGCGATTCGTACTCAGATGGTGAGAAACGCAAGGATCCAGGGAATTCCACCCTATTGATAACATTTTTACCCATATCAGGATAGGTGGCGTGTATCCAACCAAAATCAGAGTACCTCATGACCCATGGCAACATATCAGAGTGTGCTCCTGCAATATATTTTTGCGTTATTTCTCGCAGGGGAAAGGACAGCCATTGATCTAAACTTGCGATATCGGATTCAGGCCGACGAGTACGACCTTCTGGTGATTCTGGTCGAAAGCTGTCGGCTTGGTGATGTTTTCTCATATCCAAACATGCTTGCGCAACACAGCTCGGCTGTGCCACTGACGCTGGTGTAGCTGAGCATTGAAGAGATAAAGCGGTTTGGATTGGCCCTACATAAGGTGTGCCGAATGTCTACTCGCCTAGAATCAACTGGTGCAGATGCCAGTGGTGCCAGAAGTGAGCTTTTGACCCTTTAGTATGCCGGATAGTGATGAAGCGTGGAATAGTCCGTCGGGAATAGGCTCCGAGGGGCTTCAAGAGGTAGCAGTTCAGACAGACCTAAGGGATAGTCAAGATCCCACAGGGTGGATTTACCAGTCGTCGAATGTGCTCTACGATGCCCGCGTTGGTTTTGACTGGATAGAATCGGCCACAGTACTTTCGGCAGACTAAAGATCGAGGGATAGCGGGGTATGGATCCCTACAGTTCGAGTACCTTGAGATCTGCAGCACGTGCCATCAAAAAACTTTTAAGTCAGAACAGACAGCCCATAGTGGCTATATTTGGCCAAACCTATGCCTCTTGATTTGCAAGGTTGTTTCTTGCATCCATCACTACCCTAATTAATGTGTCAGCTTATTTTGCAGAAGATGAGAGAATTAGGACCACCCTTATAGGATGATTATTTGTATTAGTTATATAGCTCTTAATCAGATTCTAAATAATGATATGGTCCTCGGCCATCTGGTACTTTATGGGATCTACCATCATTAGTAATTTAGTATACATGCCTTCAAAGATACCTAAGTTGTCATCCTTACTATAAAAAAGACTAGGTACATTAACTATGCTAAGATGCCGCTGTCCTAGCCTCTAGGCCAGAAAGTTTAATTCTAAGTATATTATCTAAGAAACACATCTCTACATTTTCCAAGCTCTCTATATTAGAACCAGGTACACTCATGTATTAGGCGGCCATGATAATTAGTAGTTTATTAAATATTAAGGTGGAGAGGGCCTACCTCAATAAAGATGCAGGTGAACTCTATCAGACTAAACTAGTCCATAGGAAGTGCCTTTTCAAACTATAGAAGATACTCTTTTATCTTACAATTTTAATGTTCTGTCCGCGATGGCAAACACATTTTTCTATTAATGAGGTATGAGTGAACAAAGACAATGGTGTAATAATAACAGAAACACTAGTTGTTTTTTAGTCAATAACAGATCTATATTTACAGAATCTTGACTGGCTTTCCAGGTGTGAGCCAGCGGACCTTCTCATAAATATGCTCATCCTTGAAGGCTTGGATCAAGTCCTTCCCGAATTGGGTAAAGTGGCCCCACGATTCGTAGTGCATGGGCACAAGGTAGTCCGCCTTGATGGTCCGGAACAGATGAGCAGCCTGCTTTCCATCCAAGGTTATCTGTACAGGGCCGGTGGGCAATTCAGCGACGGCGCAGCCTAGATTCATCACCGCAACGACAATGTTAAACTTCTCGGGGATCTCGGAGAGCTCATCGATATAGACGGTGTCACCGGTGAAGTAGATAGCGTTTGGCTTACCATCCTCGGCGACACCAAAGCTCTCTGTCGTGAGGATGAAGCCGGTGCACTCGCCACCGGGCAGGTGCTGGCAGGGGGTGGCAGTGATGTCAAACATCTTGCCGCCGAGAGTAACTGAGGTAGTCTCCCAGGCTTCCATACCGCGCACAGTAGGGCGGGGAGCAAGATTCTTCGCGCCATCCATTGTGGTGAAGACATGGCGACCGTCCAGGAGCTGGCGGCCGAGGGCATCCAGATTGTCGGGGTGATCTTCGTGGCTCAGGAGAATGGCGTCGATGGGGGGCAAGTTTTCGAGGCTGAGTGCCGGTGTTTCGGTGTTTTTCAGCACATTACCGCCGCCCATATCCCAGGTTGTGCCCGCGGGCGAGAAGAAGGGGTCGGTCAGCAAGTTAATGCCGTCGATTTCAAATATGGCGGTTGCAGTGCCAATGTGCGTGACACTGAAAGAGCTTTTGAAGTTAGAACGAGACATGGTCGCTAATAGAATGGATAAGATGAATTGCTCTGGAAGTCAGGGGAGGAATCCTGAGAGTTAAGATGGCAGATAGTGGTCGAGGGAAAAGAGCGAAGGATCGGCTACAGCTGTGTAGAAATAGTTTCATACTTCAGAGTAATCGCCCGGAGGACATGGACAACGCCTCCGATTTTCTACATAGTAAGCATGACAAATTGAGAAATTGAAATGGCTGAATAATGATGACAATTTTTACGAGAAATATCTGCGGATTTGGATCTGTTTGAAATCTTTGACATCATAAACGCCGGGAGACTCCTTTTCGGGTAGTTTACTCCGCCAAGACCGCGCTTGGGCAAATCTTCGGAGGCGATCAGTGGACTAACTAACACGATCCGCGGTTGAAGCAAAAGTTAAAAATCGATTATTTAGACATTGTGTCAGATTTGAAGCTGGGAAGGAAAAGAGAAAGACAAAGAAAATATAAAAACTAAAAGAGGTAAAACTAGTCATCTAAACCTGTATCAGCCAGCAACTTTCAAGAACATGTATAAAACTGTCTGTCTTTTACATTATCTCATCGACCATTGTACAGAGAATCACATTGGCTTGTACTGTCCACTAAATACAGCAAAAGATACTGTCTTGAGAAGCATTCCGTCTCTAATCTATATTACTGTCTCTTCATTATCTTTTATTTTTATCAGAATATCTATCATCACCCATAGTTGCAAGGCCACCAAGGCGCCGGCTCCTTTCTCACATCCTAAGGGTAAGTAGTAAGATTATTTTGAGTCTCCTATTACCTTTTTAATTCCGCTTGCCCTGGTGGGAATCTGTCAATAGTAACATTCAGATGCCATTGCAGGCCCGTGTTATGATCCCGAAACCGTTGTCTTGACGTGAGATGGCCCCAATGACCCCGAAAATGTATGAATCTCGGCATCCAGTATGGTAATGGCCGACTGCGCCACATCATAGAGTACAGTAAGTAGAGTATCTACTATAACCTGCATGCTATATAGGACTGTGTCTGCCAGAATAACTGTCACACGCTAGAGGATCTACTGAACAGATAAACTGGCAAAGTTATTAGCTAGCTAATAAAGTTAATTAAAGACTCCCTCCAAGACGGTTCCCTCTTTGGAGATGGCCGTCATGAGATCACTGATGAGTTATTTAACTACACTGAAGATCAGGCTATCCCCAAGAATCTTAAGCTGGCTTACATAATTCTGATAGTAGTTGGCTAGGAGCTTTGAGCCAGAAGTCTAGTTTTTATCTAAATTAAACACGCTTTGTACCGCGGTTTTCTGGGGACACATTACCCAAACCAGACTAGTCAGTAACCTTGGCCCATTTATTTATTTTGTCTTTAAGCTCTTTAATCCCGTTATTAAAGGGATCCTTAATCTTTAAAAGATAATCCACTTGGTGCAGTATCCACAACTTGATGACGTTGTAAGCTACATCTTTACTGCAGTAAATATTATTCAACTGGAACAGTTTTTCAATAAAATTAATGAGCACCTTTATCCTGGTCTTAATTTTATTAAATATCTATTTCACAGTGTTAATAATTACATGAACAGTATCCTGTACAGCATAGTAAATCATATTCCTGATTTTTACAAAAAAGTATAGAGCACCAGTGGCTATTTCTTAAATAATCCTTCCCACAGTTTCAGCCGCATGCTTCATGAAACAAATTATATCCCTAGCTATTGAACCAATAGTATCGCTGATGAAATGTCTAATATCATGAACAACACCACCAATAAAATCACCAATACCACTAAAGGTATCACTAAAGCTGTAAAGGTTCACTCTGTAGGTATTTAGATTGCAGAGTACTGTTGTCTGAACAGCCAGGCGATTCTTGCATATAGAAACTGGTGCCATGGATTCTCTCTTCCCTGGAGTTTGCACCTTTGCGTGTATATCTTTTAAAATACCCAAATACTGGGCCACAGCACTCACATCATCATCACTAACCGATGAGTCCACGAGGGGCGTAAACCCTGGTGACCCAACCACGCCACTAGCAACGGTCTGGCTGGGGAACTGGGCGCCGCGTAACTTCTCTGCCAAATCAAGACTGGTGAGCTTGTTAAACGTCTGGTCCATGGGGTTAATGATGAGAGCTGTGTTGTCAGGAGAAACTGTCAAGATGGCTGCGTGGAGGCTGTCGGTCGTTTCAATGATCGTGAGGCAACCCGTCGCATCTGTCTTGATCTGTATCGGGTGGTTGGGGCGATCACCAGCAGATTCTTTGGCACTTAGCGGCTCACAATCTTAATAACGCACGACAGGTAAACCCGCTGGAAAATGGAGTGTCAGAAAGCCAGTTAGGAAAGGCGAATGTGAATATTGAGGAAGAGAGGATCTGAGTTCCTGAAAAGAAGGGGAAGAAGGACTATTTTTCACATTAAAATGTAATAGCTTTAAGTGGATTCCAAATTGCAAGAATACTCCTAAGAGGTGTAAGCCCGCATGCTCGGATAGGCTGGAGAAAGGTATTGGGCCAAAAAGTGATTATCCAGCTTATATTATCTGAAGAGCTCCAAAAATAAGCTTAAGTATTTTCTGTATTGCCTGCCAGTATCACGATCTTGAATGGGGAGGTGTACGACAACGGCTTGAGGAACAAGATGGGCATGGAGATCGACCTCCCTGCTGCTCTGCCTTCGATGCGGCCAAGGACCTGAAGAGCTACAAGGATACCTATGAGTGCAAGACCATGCGCCTGAGACCTGGCCAAGTACGTGGCGACATCCGCGCATGGCTTTGAGAGAAGTGGCACTTCATCTGTGAACGCGGTGCCCTCTGGACCGCAGAGCAGTACATGATACACAAGTAGACCATGATCTTCGGCGACAACAGAGCGTGGAGGCGATCACTGACATTAGGAGCGGGCTCTGTGCCGGAAGGGCATTTGTAGTATCAACCCAAAATTTGTTCTAAAGGCATTCTATCCCGGGTGCTTTTTTGGCGTCGTGCGTCACAACCCTCAGTGAACTTACCCAAGACGGGCATGCGAAACCTAGGTGTAGGGCCGCAACACTTGAGATTTGTTCGATCAATTATTGATTAATAAAGACATTAAGCCGGTGAATAGCGTTCCACTCTACGTCGCGCCCGAGGCTGTCCGTATCGCTGCTGATAACCCGAATGTCCTCTGCTACACGCCGATTCGTGCAAATTAGTATCCAACCCGTTCGCCGCCTCAGGAGACTCATCAAACCAGCTCAAACCCCTAAGCTTGGTGCTGTACCGAACCTGAGGCGAACCCTTCGTCCTTCCTAGGAAATGCTTCACAATCTCATTCCGTGGTAGATGGTCCCTTGCTTTAATTCCATCAACCGCTTGTCCGCTTCGGATAGGACAGCAACACGCGTGAAGAGTTCAAAGACGGGACATGCTCTTTTTACTGAGGTAGTAATAGGCACGCATAGATGGCAAGTTGCTCCTGCGCCTCATATTTGGGCTTGTTTCATACAATCAGGGAAGGACATGTGGAACCGGACGGCTTGAGCTCACCATTATATGTAACTCTATTATCCCTGAATCACTTAGTTGACGCCAAGCCACAATCAGAATGCTGACTCACCTACGTGATGACCTGCATCGGTTCTGAGTTGTTCACCGGGTATGCTTCACCCAGTTTATTGTATAATCAGGCATAAAAGTCCTGCGGGAGCAAAAGTCAAGCAATGACCAATGTGGCATTGACATGATCTTCCTAGGAATGCAGTTAGCGGGGCTAGAAGAAGGGAACGCTCTGATGAGGGCTCAGAAAATTCTAGCGACAGCTGCATAGTAACTAACAAAATAGAACGTCTATATGAGAGATGTCTCTGAGACCTCTCTTTATAGATGCATGTTATTAAAATCAGTCAAGTAGCCAGCGAACTGCTGCGAATACAAGCTATAGGCAATACCCAGCGCCAATGATTGCGACTGTTGAAAGAAAATAGCGGCCACCCCATCAGACTCATCGAATTGGATCGCTTCCACTGATGGATGGTGGACTAGATAGAGCAGCACATCTATGGATTTATATGAGCCGCAGCGCCGAATTGCTATCGAACGCAGTGACGGCAGTAAAGACGTTTCTACGGAGAGAGGAATCATCAAATTACCTTTTTATATATGCCTTCCCATTCGTCTGATAAACTACAGCCACTTGATGTTGGCTGCTTTGCATCCTTAAAAGAGGCATATGGTGCAAAAGGTGCGCAATCAGCCCACAGCCTTCTTTCGGGATCATTGAAAGTCGAAGCTCCGTCTCGATCCACACAAGGTACAATACCTCACCCAACTGGGATATACTGTCCTACGCGGCTCCGCTTGCGGGAGGACTGTCCAGCCAGGCTGCAAGTAATCTATGACGCGGTTCCCAGCTACCTGCAGCCACCAGAGCAAGATGCACCACGATTGTTTTCCTCTAGAGTGGCGCTGGAAGATATTGGCCGATGGTTCGGTCGCCGCCCGCTTGGCAGTGAGCAAGATTTGGTGAGTTACAAAAGATTTGCTGTGGAAGACCATGTCCATGATGTGATTGCGGAGCTGGAACTCGCTCTCGTTTGATTGGATGAACTTGGAGCACTTTGATGGGCATGTGGGTGATTTAAGAGAGTTATCTAGAATTGCATTAGTGTGCAGGATCAATCCAATCAATCATCGGCAAGAATGCCCTCGTTGCCGCTTGTCTAACACATGACCTTGTCACGACCTTGTCAACCTCATCTTATTAACTATGGGGGTACATTGCACCTAGCTGGTCCAATGGCCAATGGTATCGCGATCCCCTCACAATCGCCTTAGACATTGGCCACGGGAAAATACGAGACCCACAGAAAACAACGGATCCCCGAAGAAGCTTCTTCTCTCCCAGGGCGCTAGGACGTTTAGCAAACGTCACCCATCCCTTTTTGAAGTGTTCAACATGTGTTCAACGCCCACTTAAATATATTCAACATACTCACAAGACACGTTCGACACAATGAGATATCCCACTATGCTTGATCAAACTGCAACTATCATCTAAATCTTTATTGAACCATACGGTCGCTCTTTGCTTACAAGCACTTTGTCTGGAGGATAGGCACTATTCTTCTCCCAATTTAGCCATTGTTTCCGGGGTCGTCCCATTCGGAAAGCTAATGGCAACGGAAATTTACTGACTCTCTATCTCTTCTGTAATTCAGGCTTCATCTTACTCGGCCCTTTATAACAGAAGTTGGCCGAAAAAATAAATGCATGTTACAAACAAGTCAGGATTCCCAACCAACATGAGACCTAATACTTATAGCCCTTGTGAGGTAAACGCCACCATCAGTAGAAGCCCGTGATTGTGTCGCAAGTTTAAAAGTTGGATCTTACTAGAAACATTGACGCATTTGTATGAACGCCAGAATGACTTCGTCCTACCTATAAAGCTCTCATAGCACGCTCGAGCCCGAGAGCATTATAATGGACGTGCTGAGTGCTGGTAATGAGCTCCTGTTGAATCCCCATTGACTACTTCTTCTCCTCATATGAGGTTTGCGATCTCCAGCAAGCAGCATAAGTCATTCCCTTAGATTCTACCAGCCTCACCTTTATTATGAAAGTAATGGGCTCTCCTGACTGCACTTGCACAAACTATGCCTTACTTCGATAAGAGACCTTACTTAATGGGCCATCCAGTCGCTTTATTTCTTCATTTTAGTCACAGCAGTGAATCATTTCAGCTCATATGCTGCCTGCTATTATCCGCATTGGTCCAGATTCCTCCTCATAGCAAACAGTGGGTTTCTCGAACCGGAATTTTACCACCGGGAAAACGGCGAGTTCTAGTGAGGCTGGCTGAGTCTGCATAAAAGTGTTTGGGTTTAATTCTTTTCAGCTCGTCACCACTCACGAGCAGTGTGTTGGCTCAGAGGAATCTCATATCTGCAGCTGAGTGGAGATGTTAAGCTCTCTATTTGCAAGTCCATAATAGAATGCTGCGGAGTATTATATAAAAACAGTTTCTGCTCCTCGCATTAACCCAGTCAAATCTCGTCTACCTTAATGTAGTATTATTATTAAACCTAAAATAAACAAAATGCGTTTCTTTGTGCCTGTCGTCCTTCTCTCAGTGTCCGTTGCAAATGCTCTCGATCTCATGAGAGTATACGCGGATTTCGGTCTTCAACGTTGCGTGTTTCTCCCTGTCGTCAAGGAGTGCATATCTTTTACTGAACAGCTGAGTAGTTTGTAAGTATCTTGTATTCATTCATCAAAGCTCAAGCTTATATGCCTGGTTTTGTTAGGGACAACCAGATATCTTCTATACTAGTCCCCGAAGGGTACACCTGCCAGCTTTTTAGGTATGTCTCCATATCGTTTGGGGGCTGATATTGGACAGGGACACTGGCTGTCCCCGTGTGAGCAAGTATTAGACAGTCAAGTTGGCCGCTGGAACATGGTCCCAGTTCAATCTCCTTCATAATCAAGCTGGGGAGAGGGATAACTTAGATAACGCCGTCAGTAGCATTAAATACTCCGCAGTTTAGATGTATCTTTAGAGGACCTGAGATTATAGTATATTAGTATACAATATCTAGAATTCTACGTAGGAAGAATGACAGAGCTACAGTTTGTCCACCGGAAGCCTATCTAAAACTGTTTACCCGCGACAGAGGCTGGTCTGCAGCAACTTAGCGCGCGAAACAGGATCTCAATCCCATCGTCCTACAGCCTACCTTTCGATTATATCCATGGCCATGAACTAGAAGGAGCTATCCGCGACCATAATAACCTCTTCCGACAGACATTTAAAAACCGGAGACCGGGCGGCTGGCTCGAAATGGCCTCCATGGACGTCAACTCCTATTCCGATGATGGAACCCGCCTCAAAGCCGTTAACTTGGTTGAGGGGCAGAATCCATAGGACATCAGTCACCGGCAAAGATGACTCCTTAAGATTCTTCTGGTGTACCAACATTCCCAGCCGCAGGTAGAAGATAGGAGACTAGTGATCAATCTCTGTGTACAGTAGTAACTGCTAGTCTAGCGCATATTATACTGTCCCCTACCGCCTGCGACACTACTGATCGCGAGTCGTGTCTCGCGAGTAATATTGGTCTTAATTGGTTAAAGCTATGAATCACCTGACCTCTAGATTAGGCGCATTACAAACAGCTATATATATTAAAAAGAATACAGAAATATTCAACTCTTGAATAGAAATAAAATTAGATAGAACTAGTTCTGTATATTTTTTAATCTAAAACTAAGAATTTTCTAATCTTGATTTATAATATATATAGACTTTGACTATAATATCTACAATATATAAAAAAAACACTTAAAAATATAGCTAAAATCTATATAGGTTATATAAGTTGCGAGTTCCCTGTATTTGTCCGGTTTAACAACCCGCGGGTCACCCGCAGGTTACCCTCGGTGAGTACCAACGTACAACAGACCCGGCCTGCGGATAGCAAACTTCGACCCTCGACCCTCTTAAGCGAGGGTTGAGGATCGCCCACGGGTCGCGGCGAGGCCTAACTATGGATAGAGAGTATATAAACAGTGAGTACAGATCTAGAGCTGATAAATAGTATTGTAGCAGAACAAGTCTATAACAGTATAGAAGATATAAAATAATCAAGATATAACTAAATAAGTATTTACTGAAGATTAATAAAAAAGATAATTACAGAAAAACTAGAGAGGATCATACACACCGCGCGATAGATCCACGCAGAGTGTGTTTCTGCCAACCAAATTTACCACTTATTCTCGGGCTTTGGCCAAGGCCTTGGGATTCAGCCACCAACACAATTCCTTTGTATAGGGTTTCAGCCACTAAATTGCTGTTCTTTGTATAAGGTTTTGTATAGGCCTAAAGGTCTAATCGTTGAGCCTATAAAAGGCTTCAATTATCTGCCATAATTATGAGAATCTAGCTTATTTTCCATATGGTTACATCTCATTAGATCCTAGGCGAAATTACTAGCTAGAACGCTCTCCCGCATTTCTGATGGATTCTCAAGTTAATATCATCAAGTGCTATAGAAAAAAGTAACCACAATTAAATCTACCAATTGGCTGTCTGTCATGTACGTCATGGCTCCCGACCGCTTGCAGCCACATACCCTGGGGACGGGAGCACGCAAAACATCAAAATGGGACCAATCAACGGGCGCGTATGTCCAGTCTACCCAGGCTGGTTCACAGACTAGGGTATAGAAAGGACCAAGGACCTATATTTAATTAACTATTTCATCTGGTTCTGTCATCGGCAACCAGCTGACAGACCAGTGGACTTAAGCACGAGCGAGGCCTAGGCTAAAGTAGCCTGCAAAACGCAAGGGATACCTTTGACACCAAAGAGGTAAACACCTACATAAGTGCCAGTAAGGGAGCAAGTGCTGGCCTCCACATCGTGAAAAGGGGTTGAAGCCCGTATTTAAAACGATACCACTGCTACACTGCCGAACACACTTAGTAAATGGGCCTGAAAGATCGACCAATCCGTTTTGACTACTAAAACTGCCTTCATCACTTATGCATGCAATACGTTACAATTTAAAAGCCGTGTAGAATACCTCGGATGCCGATCCTTCATGGGGCAAGGGCGTCAAGGGGTGAAGGAGCTCAGCTATTCTGAGGGCGGATCGTCGTCATATTTGTGTTTGTTTGGTTCTGTTGGCTCCCATACCGCGTTCTTATAATTTCTTACATATTAGTTAATTCCTTACCTCCCACGAAAGTTCCCTCGGCGTACCCCGTCTAGTCAACATGTCGAAAGTCACACTGGACCAGATGCCGCCCTCAAAGGAGGTCTCTAGTGACGTTCCAGAAAACAAGGACTTGGCGAACCAGGCGTATCCCGTAACGGATTTGGAGAGCAGTATCGTCGGATGGGATGCTCCAGACGATCCTCGGCATCCAAGGTACTGTGCATTCTTATATATTGGCTCCCGATGGAGAAGGGAAAAGCAAGATGCAACATTGATCTCATATTAACTCTAGAACTGCTTTAGAAGCTTCCCACCTTGGCGAAAATGGATGATCTTAGGCCTTGTCAGCATTACTACGTTTTTAAGGTAAACCACCCGTTGAGCGGCAAAATCTGAAAAGTGTGCTAATCTCGATCGGCAGTTCTTTGGCGTCCTCTATCAATGCCCCTGGGATAACTGTAATGGACACGGAATTTCATAATGACTCGGCTACTCTTGGTTCTTTAGTTGTCACTATATTCGTCCTCGGCTTCTCGGTAAGGCCAATTTACATGAACCTGCTCTTCTCCCTATCTGCCCAAGAACATATACATGCATATACTTACAGTTTCTTCGAGGTGGGACCCCTGGTATTATCACCGCTTAGTGAAATCTATGGCCGCCAGCCGGTCCTGAATGCTGCCAATATCTTCATGACGGGGTGGCAAGTTGGCTGTGCTCTTGCCCCAAATATCGGTGCACTTATAGCCTTCCGATTCCTGGCTGGTTTGGGTGGCTCAGCGTGTCTTACAATCGGGGGCGGAATCGTCGCTGATCTGTTCCCTATTGCAGAGCGTGGCCGTGCAAATGCCATGTTTGCCTTTGGTTCGCTCTTTGGCCCAGTGCTTGGGCCAATTGCTGGAGGATTTATTGCGCAGCGCGCTGGCTGGCGGTGGGCATACTGGGTCCTCCTGTGCGCGTGTGTCACGGTGACAACAGCCAACATTGTCCTCAGTGCGGAAACCAACACAATTATCCTAATTCGCCGAAAGGCAGAGAAATTACGAAAAGAATTATATCGGCCTGAACTCCAGTGTGTATACGACATTGGCCGTGACCCGCACCAGAACACCAAGCGCGCGACTTTAGCCCGAGGAATCATTAGACCGCTGCGCCTGGTGTTTGGCTCGGTCATCCTCTCATTGCTTGCCGTCTATGTGTCATTTATCTTCAGTTTGCTATACCTCCTCTTCACCACCTTGACCTCGCTGTACAAGAACGTTTACCACTGGCCTGTGGAGCTGTGCGGTCTTGCATATCTGGGATTGGGCTTCGGATTCATGACGGGCTTATTTGTCGTCGCGAAAACCTCTGATGCAACTATAATCCGGCTCACGAGGGCTAACAACAATGTGTACGAGCCCGAGATGCGCCTCGCCAGCTGTCTTCTCTTTGCCCTTTTTGTGCCCATCAGCTTCTTCTGGTACGGATGGGCGGCGGACCAGCATGCACATTGGATCATACCGCTGATCGGCCTGGCACCATTTGCATTTGGTCTCATGGGGATTTTGCTGCCTATTCAAACATACTTTATCGACGTTGGCGGCAAATATGCAGCTTCGGCCGTGGCAGGCCAGGTGACTCTCCGCTGCCTCTTCGGAGCTTTTCTCCCCCTGGCTGGACCAAGCATGTACGCGTCGCTAGGCTTAGGCTGGGGAAATTCCCTACTCGGATTTTTGGCCTTGTGTTTGATCCCGGTCCCGGCTTTGATTTTCAAGTACGGGGCTTCGATTCGAAGGAAATATCCAGTAATATTGGACTAACTCGTGGTTTTATACCCTATTGACGAGATAGAGGTCTGCACAGTGCCAATACGTTCGAGTGCAAATTTCACGCTTCTCTAGTCTTCAATTAGCTCGCTTTAATCATTATCGTTGCACTGGGGTTTACATTGATAAACCACTTCTCGAAGGTTGTAGTGTTGCACTTAATTCTGGGGCTCTAGTGTATGATAAATTAATAAATTATATAGCTAAATGACCATATATTAGTTTATAACGAGAGTCATGGGATAGGATCGAGCAAACAAGAAGGCAAGTTGATTACATCCCCGCTAAATAGCTCCCAAGGGGTGCCCAAGATGGCTGTCCATAAAGTCTCCAGTGGTGGACATTGAAAGCCCTATGAAGCCGCAGTTCCTCTCCCCTTCAACAACCGTCACCTTGGCAATGGCTTGATTTTAAACTTAAAAGATGTGTTATATCGGAGCCGAAGCTGAAGACGGAAGCGGATAAAACCCCTCTTGCCCCTTTGCTTGCAAAGGTTGGGCCAATAATACCAGTCGTCTGGTACATATTTCTAATTTGGTCGGATGTTACACATGAAAACTCAACTGAGGAGCCCTTAGATAGCAGAAGTAAGGTTCTTTTGGAATGTGGCTAGCTGGGAGCTGAGCTAAATGACCATGGTACCTTGGGCCACAAAGACCCTTCATGGTTTTTATGCAGCAACGTATCTAGACTCATGTGGAATCCACACCTTCACGTCTTTGGCAGAAACTGATTAGTGCAGTCGTACCTGGTGTAGCAAGGGATGATGAGTGACGTGTATCTATGTCTTTGGGATGCTTTGGCGATGGGTTGAAAACCTTTACTGGTTGCAGCATTGGTTTAGTTTCGGTCGCATGTTGGGTCTCAGCGCCGTAAGACTACGTATCGAGTAGGCCAACGAATAGGTATTGAAAGACATCGTGCAAACTTCACGCGATATGCCGTACCAGGTCTACTGTTTGGTTATATTAGTGCTGCACAGGACCGGGCCTGCGTCAATTAATAGTAGGAATGCTTAGTGGGCTCCCGAACATATCTCTAGATGACAAAGCCACCGTTGTACAAACCATGTGAAAGGGGTATTTTATTATTATACGGACGATTTGGAGGGTGCATGCAAATTTGGATATTGCACTTTATGGGGAAGCGTGGGGAATAAGAAAGTTGGAGAACAGTACATTGTAATAGGACATCACTAGCTAAGCCCTGGATAAGGTGGATGAAGACAAAGAAAGGATGGGAATAAGACTTCTTCTACCTACAAAGAGGCTCAGACACACCAGGATGGAAGAGTAAATTTTCTGCACGGCTAGGGTCTCCTATTCAACCAGCGGTCAGCCGTATCGCTCTCTCGTAGACTGTGACTCCTCGACCACAAGGAAGTCTGGACTCCGGATAGAGCTAGTATACAGAAAGAGATATTGCTCTCACACCAGCTGCTGATTCACAACCCGAGCAATTTCCTTGACTGCTACATAGTGATGGTTTTGCCGACACACGACAGGCATAACAAAGGGCTCAGGTGGCCTGCATCTACAGCTCATAAACCAGTCCCTCCTCAGGCAGCACTGCCCCATGGGCTAACTTCTCCCAGCCTCCATACACACCACTTGGGCCCTCAATACCCTTTCCCCACGTCAGATGCATGCCAGATGTGATCGAATCACGGCCATCAAGCCAATGCTCCCACCGCTGGGATAAGAGGCCGTGAAAGTTCTGTGCGCCTTCAGTCTCAATGGCATTTTTTTGAACGCCAATGCTGTAAAAGATTGCGCTGCCCAGCTTTTGTACCTCCTCCTTGAGCTTGGCAAGTTCTTCCGGGGTGTACACCTGAAGAGCTTTAAAAAAGGACAGAGATCTTGGAGCGGAGATTTTACCTTTTGCTCATATCCTACCCGAATATGCACCACTTTGCAGTGCTGGAGTTTGCCATCTTTCTGAATAGTATCGCTTAATTGCGCAATACCCTCGCGCCGTGCGCCAAAATCAATGATGACTAATTTTTCAGGCTGGAGATCCACTAGCCAGGGAACGGCCAGATGAGCATTAGAATATGTAACAGCCCTGAAAAGATAGGACAGTGGACACCTTGCTGTGCTCTGTGGAAGGGACTCCGGTGAGGATGTGACTTGCAGAATACCTCGGGGTGCCATTGTGGGCGGTCGGAGCGACAGATGATACGCAAATGAGCGTGCTGTCTTGGTTGAAGCGGCGAGGATGACCACTGCTGCGGATGACAAGTCCGCATCATCAGAAGCCCATTTTGGGCACCCATATAGGTAACCACTCTGCGGCTGTATAGGTTCTTTACCGTTGGATGGGAAAACATACTCGCTCAATAGGTGCGCCGAAGACCAAAGGATACGGAAGACGGCATCCCATCCTAGCCGCTCTCGGTCTACCTTCTGTTCAGAGGAGGCAACATACCTGTTATAGAAAGGACCAAGCACTTGCCGATGCTCACTGATCTCTATCCAGTGACCGCACAGCTCTCCAGGCTCTAATGTTAGCATCACCGGGTAAGTGCTTGTTGGCAGGAACCCGAATAGCCTGGACCCAGCTGCAATTCTAGGGACGTTGCTCTCTAGAACGACGGCATATCCCCATGTGGGCACGATTCCCCAGGCAGCTCGGTCGGTATATGGGGTTGGGGCGGTCCTCGGAATCGGGTAAGTATCCCACCTGTCCACTACATGGTTAGAACACAAGCCCTAGGATGAGAGGCTCCTCAAATTCACCATGAAAATACATGAGCATTTCTTGCATAGTTCAGAGTATTCGAAGTCAGAGGGAGAAGGGACGAGCGCACACGGATGGATGATGGTGGCAATGGTGGCTCTTCCTCGGCTCTCCAGGGCACTGGCACGGTAGCATGGAGACGGTTGTCAACCTTGGAAACAACATGAATAGACATTTTCGAAGACTGCAGTCACTAGAGGGAAGTCCTTTGCCTATGTAAAAGGGAAGACAACTGGGAAGGGTATGGAAGTAAAAGAAAAGTACTAAGAATATCGTATTTTATGTCCATACTTCGGCTGTGGTTACCAACCGCATGGACACTCACCGCTTCGGATCCTGCAAGTACCATTCCATTGCCCGGGCACATCTTTTGAGTATGTAAAGCAAAACCTCAATATACTTTATGACAAGCTTCCTTTTCGGTGATCCTCGTATATGCAAGGCTAACGCGCACGTCCAGGAATTGCTATTATAACACAGTATGCATTATAATACTGGCGTATCATGCAAAGCGTCCCTTACTGCCTGATGGCGTGACTATTCTGTACAATGCCGTGCAAGGGAAACTATCTAGTATGGAAGCGCATCAGACCTTACAGTCAAAAAATAGAGAATCATACTTTCTGTAAGGGAGGACAATGTGTGGATAGATATCAAGCAGTATTAATATAGGTAATATCATAGCGCTGACACTTCAGCTACAAGAGGCAGTCTTTTTCATGAAACGACGGCTTCAACTTATTGTTCCACGACTGTTACCTTATTACTCCTAAGTCCTATGTTAAATACTGGAACGGCCTGTAAAAGCAATGAGTAATCAAAACGAACCTATTGCCGTCATTGGAGCGGGATGTCGCCTCCCTGGGGGATGTGACTCACCGTCAAGACTTTGGACGCTTCTTCAGGATCCTCGGGACATTTCCCGGAAGATCCCAGCAGACCGATTCGAAGTGGATAATTTCTTCCACCCAGAGGCAACCCATCATGGGACAACGAATGCGACAAGAGGTTATTTCCTCGACCAGGACATCTCCCACTTCGATGCTGGGTTCTTCCACATTCATCCCACCGAGAGTGATGCGATTGACCCTCAACAGCGGATACTGATGGAGGTCATCTATGATTCCCTCTGTGCGGCAGGCCTTCCCATGGAAGGGCTCCGAGGCTCGTCCACAGCCGTTTACGTGGGCATGATGTGTGACGACTGGGCAATGATGGTGGCCAGTGATCAGGACGCAATACCCACCTATGCAGCGACCGGTGCAGCGCGAAGTATTGTAGCAAATCGAGTTTCATACTTTTTTGACTGGCATGGGCCTTCGATGACCATCGACACGGCGTGCTCCTCTAGCCTAGTGGCCCTGCATCATGCCGTTCAGACCTTGCGATCTGGCGAGTCTTCAGTGGCTGTGGCAGCAGGAACCAGTCTCTTACTCAGTCCCTGTAAGTGTACTTCGCGAGACTAGGAAGACAATCTGGAATGGACTTAATGCTAGTAGATATGTATTTAGCGGAGAGTAATCTCCGTATGTTGTCTCCAAAGGGTCGATGTGCAATGTGGGATGAAGCTGCCGATGGATATGCCCGGGGCGAGGGAGTGGCTGCAGTCGTGCTCAAGACTCTCAGCCAGGCTCTGGCTGATGGTGATCCAATTGAATGTATTATTCGGGAGACTGGCGTCAACCAAGATGGTCTCACCACCGGGCTAACCATGCCAAATCATTCCTCCCAGGCGGCCCTGATCCGTGAGACATACCGCAAAGCCGGTCTGGACCTCAACAACCCCAGTGACCGACCACAATTCTTTCATGCACATGGGACAGGCACCCCGGCTGGTGACCCTCAGGAAGCTGAAGCCATCAGCGTAAGTCTCTTCCCCAAGGGGTCGCCGCACCAGGGGCCGCTTTATGTGGGATCTATCAAAACCATAATTGGCCATACTGAGGGCACGGCGGGACTTGCATCCTTACTGGGGACAATCTTAGCAATGAAGCATAATACTGTGCCCCCTAACCTGCATTTCACTTCGCTAAGTAAAAGAGTGGCTCCTTTTTGCACGCACCTGGAGATTCCAACCGTCCCTCAGCCCTGGCCGACTTTGAGGGAAGGTCAGGTGAAACGCGCGAGCGTTAATAGCTTTGGTACGTTGGAATATTTCACTCCTCTTTCTGGTTAAAAGCCACTCTCGTTTTTGCTGACAGACCAACACACATCTAGGATTTGGTGGCACAAACGCACATGCGATCATTGAAAGCTTTTCGCGACAGGAGAAGAAAGCAGCCACGAGTGGTACGATCTTCACTCCACTCGTTTTTTCGGCGGCCTCAGCAAAGGCGTTGCAGAACACTCTTATAGGATACAATGCATTTTTGCAATCATTACCCACGGTGGATCTGCGTGGGTTAGCTTGGACCTTGCAAACGCGTACGTCTACCTTTCCCTACCGCAAGTTCATTGTAGGCGCAGATTTCACATCCGTATCCACCCAGCTGGAAGTGGCGGCGACCGACGTTGGGTCCGATGATGGCACGCGGTACTCTACCATCACGGATCCTAAAGTCCTGCTGGTTTTCACAGGCCAGGGTGCACAATGGCCCCGGATGGGTGCGCGCCTGGTGGAACAGTCTTCCTTTGTCCGGGATAGACTGAATGAGCTTGACGGGGTGCTTCAGGAATTACCGATGAATGACCGCCCGACTTGGAATATAACAACGGAGCTTTTAGCTGATAAAGATCATTCGAATCTTTCGCAGGCCACGCTGTCTCAACCTTTATGTTTGGCAATTCAAGTTGTTTTAGTCGATATCCTCCGAGGGGCAGGAATCCAGAGCAAGGCAGTGGTGGGCCACTCGTCTGGGGAGATAGCGGCCGCATACGCAGCGGGGTATATTTCTGCAGCTGACGCTATTCGAATAGCATATTATCGGGGATTGCATGCTCAATGGGCATCTTCCAAAACCGCAGGTGCCCGGGGGGCAATGATGGCAGCGAGTCTTTCCTATGAGGAAGCTCAGGAACTTGTTCGATCTAATGCATTAAGTGGTCGTGTCCAATTGGCGGCTGTGAATTCCTCCTCAAGTGTTACTCTTTCGGGTGACGAGGAGGGCATTGATCTAGCTATATCCATGCTGCAAGAAAAGCAGACATTCACCCGCAAACTTCGAGTCGACAAAGCCTACCACTCGGCGCATATGGCACCATGTGCGCCGCTTTACCAAAACTCCCTGGATGCCTGTGGTGGACTGGTGACCAATGCTCCTAAAGATCTGGCATGGTTTTCCACTGTGGATGATGGTCGCCGGGTAAACCTAGAGCGCCTGACAAGTCAATATTGGGTAGATAACATGTGCAACCCCGTTTTGTTTTCTAGCGCAGTGACCGCAGCAGTTTCTGGGGAAGGGCCTTTCGACCTGGTAATTGAGGTGGGCCCTCATCCAGCACTGAAAGCACCGGTGACCTCTATCCTGGAAGAACTTGGGTCGGAGGGTCAGACTCAGCCTCCCTATGTCGGCATGCTCTCCCGGCATGAGGAGGATGACTATGTGTTGGCCTCAGCGCTGGGTTCTCTATGGACCATTCTTGGTCCCGAAAATATCAATCTGGACTCGGTCGAGAGACTCCTATCGAGTAGCATTGAGGATGAGCCTCCATGCGTTGTCCCCGATCGTCCTTTGTATCCTTTCGACCACCACCGTTCATACTGGCTGCCATCACGGGTGTCCAACTACTTCAAATACCAAGCGCATCCACCCAACCCTCTTCTTGGAAGTCCCTGCAGTATTGGGAAGAATGCAGCCAAGGAATTTCAATGGAGGAACATTCTCCGGCCCCGTGAAGTTCCGTGGGTTATGGGCCACCGCATCCAAGGCCAGATTGTTTTCCCCGCAACGGGCTATGTTGCCATGGCCGTTGAAGCATTGAGGCAAGTGGCTTCAACGTCAGAAATAGGCAGCTTTGAGATTGTCGATTTAGAAATTGGTCTCGCGATCTCATGTGAGGAGGAAGAGACCAGTGTGGAAATATTATTTTCCCTCAGCGCCGTTGAAATTACCGATAAGCGCATTGCTGCAGAATTTACGTGCTGTTCTTCTGTTAGCGGGAGTGGAAATGCGAGAAGCAGCTCAACAACGCACCTCAACGCCAAGGGCCTCGCCTTCGCGGACCTAGGTGTGCAATCATCGGACATTCTCCCTGTAGGATCACAGCCGGCGGCCTCTGACCTTGTGAATGTCGACCCCACACTCTTCTACCGGAATCTGGCAAAACTGGGTTACCAATATTCCTCGCCATTTCAGGGAGTAACCTCAATTCGTCGAAAGCCTGGCTATTCGACTGGACTTCTGGAAGACCAATCCGGCACCGACTGGGAGAACCAGCTGGCCTTCCACCCGGCCATGCTAGACACGGCATTACAGACGGCATTTGCGGCTTGGTCTTTCCCTGGCGATGGATTGATCTGGTCCCTCCATATTCCGACTCGAATCCGGTCAGTGGTCCTCAACCCTCACTGGAGCGATATGGGCATAGGGAGAAAGCAACGCAACCTCCAATATGAGTCTTTCATCAGCCACACAAAGACATCTACATCAAATATTACAGCTGATGTCCAAATTTACACGGGGGATAGATTAGCCTCGCCTGTGAGAATCGAAGGGATCGCATTGGTCCCCATTACGCCTGCATCCCCTGCAGATGACATCCCTATCTTCTCCAATTTTCACTACAGTGTGGCTTGTCCTAACGGACAGCTGCCGGCTATGAAGGAGTCACTGTCAGATTTGGAGGTGCAGATGTATAGGGATATTGACCGCGCATCATTTTGGTATATTCGGCAGGTGGCAGAGGAGATTCAGGGGGTGGAAAGGGAGGGCCTTCTTCCTCACTTGCAACATTATCTGAGCTGGTGCGATCGCATAGTCGCCAAAGTCGCCCGGGGAGAATTACCTAAAGTTCCACCGGAGTGCGCCAAGGATAGGCGCGAGGATGTTGTCCGTCTTCTGTCCAAGTAAGATCCTCTCTTTTTTTTTTTTTTTTTTTGCATTTCCTTTCTTCCAAGCGATGCAAGTGATTCTACAACGGCATGATCAACCTACTCACCAGCCACATCTAACCTGTTAGGTACGACGAGAGAAACGACGTCAAATTTGTCTCAATCGCTGGCGAACATCTAGTGGAGGTGATACGGGAGGGGAAAAGTATCCTGGAATATTTAAATCAAGGCAATTTGATGATGGATGTGTATGAGAATGGCTTTGCTGCGGGGCCTTACAATCGATGGTTGGGGCGGATGATGGCCCAGATCACACATCGATATCCCCGTATGGACGTCCTCGAAATTGGTACGTGATAAAGCGGGTGCCCCTCAAAAGACAATTCAGACCAGAGTCGCTGATGTTCTATTCATATGATAAGGTGCCGGTAGTGGTGCCACCACAAGAAGCATCTTATCCCAGATCGGTACTTCGATGAATACCTACACCTTTACTGACGTCTCATCTGGCTTCTTCCCCGCGGCACAGGAGCACTTCAAGCAGTACTCTGACAAGATGAAATACCAAGTATTCGATATCGCTATCCCACCTGAAGAACAAGGTTTTCAGAAGGGCCAGTATCATATTGTTGTTGCCGCCAATGTGCTCCATGTCTCGGCGGATATGGAACAGACCATGGCCAACGTTCGCGAACTGGTTAAACCGGGCGGATATATCCTCATTCTCGAGGGTATAAATAACGAGATGCTGGTGAGCGGAATGTCCATGGGAACAATTCCTGGTTGGTGGGTTGGGGCGGCAGAGAGCGACGACCGGCTGTGGGGTCCATATATCAGTCTCGACAGATGGGACCAGCTCCTCCAAAAGACCGGATTCTCAGGGATTGATGCAGTAGCACCGGACCTGAGCGAGTCACTGCCCGTCTGCTCCTTTCTGGCGCAGGCAGTTGATGAGCGGGTCAGCATACTCCGGAGACCGCTCTCCAATCTTGGTTCCCCACTATATGGAAGTAGCACCACGAAAAATCTGGCAATAATTGGGGGCAGAACGATTGAGGTCTTCAATCTGGTGGAAGAGATCTCATCGCTGCTCTTAGCCCTATGGGAGACAATCGTCGTTTTTGACAGCGTTGAAGAATTTGTCGCCTCGGAAATGTCGTCAATTCAGGGTACCAACGTACTGAGCTTGACTGATCTCGATGAACCATTCCTGAAGGAACAATGGCCCTCCAAGTTTGAAAGTCTCAAGTCTCTCTTGCATAAGCCTGACGTGGTGCTTTGGGTCACCAGAGGGTGTCGGAAGACCCAGCCATATTCCTACATGATGATCGGCATTGGACGGACCATCTACACTGAAAGTACTCGAACTGCTCTTCAGTTCTATGACCTAGAGGACATGGGAGATAAAACTGCTCAGGCGCTAGCTGTAGCAATTATGAGAGTTCACCTTCTTCGTACCTGGGGGCTTGATTCCTCGGCGCTTCTCTGGTCCCTCGAACCTGAGGTTATTGTTCAGGACGGGTACGAATACATCCCACGACTCTTGCCGAACAAGGAGAAAAACGACAGGTACAATTCGCAGAAAAGAGTCATCCGAAGGACTGTCCATCCAAGGGATGTTGTCCTGCAGCTCATCCCGGCCGGTCCACGGATGGACATACAGATACTCTCGCCGCTTCGTGTATCTCCTCAATATTCAACAACACTGGAGTGCCGAACCATCCGGCTGACATTTTCTCTTCTTCAATCCATCCGAATCCGTACAGCTGGCTTTTTTAGGCCATGTTTGGGGTACGATGTGGATTCGGGGGAGCCGGTTCTAGCTCTTTCACCCTCGGCGGAGTGTCCAGCACACCTACCGGTGCAATACTGTCAGACAGTCGCATCTTTAGATGACCCGGTTACATTCCTGACCACCATTGGCTGCAATGTCCTTGCTGATTCCATTATGAGTCTGGTGCCCCAAAGCGGAACTCTGGTCATGCACGAGGCCGAAAGCCCCCTCATTAGCTCCATCCTAAGTCACGCAAATGGGAAAAGAGTGAAGACCGTGTTCACATCGGCGAAGCCAGGCTCCAAGAGTAACAACTGCGTGGTTATTCATCCGCGGTCTTCTGGGCGGGTCGTAAAAGGTCTTTTGCCTTCTAAAATCGACGTCTTCGTCCATATATCGGGCGACGATGCCTCCCTCACCGTGGGCAACCTAATCAAGAGCGTCCTTCCACCGGGATGTCAGCATATTGACCGGAATTTCCTGATTAGCAACCACGCAAAGGGGCTAGTTGAAGGGGCTGCGCTCGATGAGATAAGTGCCTTACTCACGAAGGCCAGATGCCCTATTTTGCCCGGAGGACTAGAGCCTTCCCGTAACCTGGAGGTAGAGGTTATTCCTATTGTGGAACTTCCAAGTACGGCTGTCAGCGCGGAGGGGCTTGCGATCATTGACTGGGCCGGCGAATCTGTCTCTGCCCTGGTGCAACCCATTGATACAGGTATAATCTTTAAGCCTAATCGCACATATTTCCTGGTTGGGTTGGCGGGGGAGATCGGTCAGTCTTTGGGTAAGTGGATGGTTGAACACGGAGCACGGTACGTAGTTCTAGCGAGCCGAACCCCAAAGGTAACTCAGGAGTTTATTATAACGATGGCGGAGCAGGGGGCAATGGTCAAGGTTCTATCTATGTGAGTAATTATCAGCCATTCCTGGGAGGGGGACAGACAGAGCAAAACTTTACTTCCAGAGGCGTGTGATGTCTACTAACAATTACCCGGTAATCACAGCGATGTCACCAAACGCAAATCGCTACGAGAGGGCTACGGAGAGATATCTCGCTCAATGCCTCCCATCGTAGGAGTAGTCAATGGTGCTATGGTTCTCCAAGATAGTATTTTTGAAAATATGTCACTTGAGCAATTTCAGCGAGTCTTGCGACCCAAAGTCGAAGGGACGAAATTGTTGGATGAGCTCTTCCATGATACCCCTCTAGATTTCTTCATCGCCACTTCCTCGATCATTGCGGCTATTGGATGGACCGGACAAGCTAATTATGCCGCTGCAAATCTATTTATGACTGCACTCATGTACCAACGCAAACAACGGGGGGTTCCTGGGTCGGCAATAGGAATTCCAGCCGTCCGAGGGATCGGATATGCCGCGCAGGGAGACAACTTCGATTTTGATGCTTTCAGCGCCTTGCGATATGTCCCCGCCTCCGAACAGGATGTATGGACCCTGTTTGCAGAGGCCATTCATTCCGGTCGCCCAGATTCCGCCGAAGAGGCAGAGCTCCAAGCAGGGATTGACTATATGCCGACTAATCTCAGCCTGCCTCGAGGCCATATGCGAGATATAAAACTGTCGCACTATATGTTGGACCAAAACATAAGTGCAGGGCCGGAGGATCAGGGCCACGGGGCCCAGGTCAAAGCGCAGCTAGATAGGGCCAAGGCGCCCGAGGAGATTCATGGAATCATACGAGGTAAGTTCCGTTCACCGTGTGAAGGGAGAAGGAATATATTTTGTTCTTTGGTCTTTACTTATACATGGGTTGGAACAGACGCTTTTGTCACGCACCTTAAGCGGATCCTTCAGATACCGGTCGAAGACTCTATCGAGGAATCAGTACCTCTCATCGAGCTGGGCATAGATTCCCTTGTGGCGGTGTTGATTCGCACGTGGTTCCTAAAGGAGCTGGACGTCGATATTCCCTTCCTGAAAATCCTCAGTGGCGGCTCCATTTCGACCTTACTCGATGCAACTATGGCGAGCTATGCTTCTTTGGCGACTAAAGGACTGACTTCCACTTCGTCAGTCACTTCCGCGGAGGAGTGCAACACAGGTTCTTCCAGTTCCCATGCGTCTTCTGCCACATATCCACTTACTCCTATTACCCCCACTTCAGACGACGGTGACGGCTCGCGCGTGGGTCTGCAAATGGAAGTGGGAAGTGATAGTAAGAAACTGACTTGCCACCAGCCGATGTCCTTCGGTCAGGCCCGCTTCTGGTTTCTACAAGAATACCTCGCGGATAAAACCTCACTCAATTTCTCAGTTTCTCTTTGCATGAGAGGACCCCTGCGCCTCGATATGTTTGAGCGAGCCGTAGAAGAGGTAATCGGAAGACATGATGCGCTACGATTATGCTTTTTCTGGTCCGACGGTGACGCCCGGGTTCCTCTGCAGGGTACCATGGCCAACTCTTTGATATGCCTAGAAAAGAAACAAGTCCACTCTGAACAAGAGGCAAAACAGGAACTTGATCATCTCCAGTGCCATGTCTACGACTTAGAAAAAGGGGTGACCGTAAGGCTCCTCCTGTTAACCATATCAGACACTCATCATTACTTTCTAATCGGGTGCCATCACATTGCCTTAGATGGCCCGAGTGTACAGCTGTTGATTTCCGAACTTAACACAATATATAGTGGAAAAGGCCAGTCTCTGGCATCCTTGCCTCCGCACTCTCAGTACCTGGAATTTGCAACGCAGCAGCGTCGCGCATACGAATCCGGGGCGATGGAAAGTGATTTAGAATTTTTCCGACGAGAGATTCCAAAGAACCCTAGACCAATTGATCTTTTCCCTTTTGCCAAGATATCGTCACGGATGGTGATGGAGCAGCACAAGTATGTGTTTCCTGTAACCTACTCTTTCCCCCCAAATGATTTCAGAGGTAGCTGCTGACAAATGTATGTGTTCAAAAATAAAAAAGGTCATACCGTGCTACTATGCGACTACAACCTACAGCGGCCAAGCGGGTGAAAAAGGTGGCCCGCAGGCTCGGATGCACGAGCTTTCACGTTTATTTGTCCGTTCTTCAGACGCTGATCTGGCGCCTTCTTCCTGACACGGATGCGTTTTTTGTGGGCATCTCTGATTCTAACCGGGTAGACCAAGCATTCATGAACACTCTTGGTTGCTTGATAAATATACTTCCTATCAAATGTAGTCGCGACAAGGTGAGCCAGCGGCTCGGTGACATGATAAGGACAACAAGGGACAGAGTATTTGAAGCGTTACAACACTCCAAGGTTCCCTTTGACGTCCTGTTGGGCGAACTAGATATCGAGCGCTCGGGGACATCTATGCCCATCTTTCAAATATTCATGGATTACCAATTACGAGAGCAGACACACATTCGGGTGGCAGACTGTGATGCTGCACTGAGCTGGGCTGCCCCGGACCTGGGATACGACCTGAGTCTAGAGGTCATGGATACCGTCGCGGGAGAGTCATCGATCTCCCTCTCTGTCCAGCAGTCCTTGTACACCGAGAAACACGCCCAGCTCCTGCTACGCACGTTCGTGCACCTTTTAGAAACTTTTTATAGCAGTAGCACCCGCGAGGACACTGCCCTGACCTCCCTGCCACTGTGGGCAGAGGAAGATGTGAGCCGCTCAATGATACTCAGCAAAGGTAATGTTCCCTGTTCGTGAGATCTCATCCATAAAGCTAATGGTCCTTGCTCGGGACTAGGCTCTCCACTGGAACTGCAATGGGGTCCGACCGTTATCCACCGCATCGACGAGATGGTCACCATGTACCCGTCCAATCTCGCCATCAAGGATGACTACGGCATCGCCATGACCTACACGCAAGTGCAGGAGCGAATAGGGGCGATCGCCACCAGGCTGGCTGAAGTACCTGGTGTGGGAGAAGGAGCCGTTGTGGGGGTGTTCCAGGAACCTAGCGTAGACTGGATCTGCTCTCTGCTCGCGATCCTCCGCTTAGGATGCACCTATCTGCCCTTAGACAGCAAGAATGGAATGCCCCGGTTGATTACTTCTGTCAGTATCGCTCGGCCAGTCGTGATCCTTGTCGACCAAGTGTCCATCCAAGCCAGTGCTCCACTGACGGATAGTGGTGCGTTCATGGTAGACGTCACAGAAATCACACCCCATCCAGAGGGTAAGAGGGTGCCAAATCAGGCCACGGCGGACGGCATTGCGGTGATTCTCTTTACTAGCGGATCCACGGGAACACCCAAGGGCATCCAAATTCGAAATTCCTCTCTGATCGGGTTCACCGAAGGGTTCCTACGGGCCTGGGGAATTGGACAACACCGAGTGCTGCAACAGACCACATTTAGTTTTGATCCGTCCATGATCCAAATATTCACTGCACTCGCACAGGGCGGCTCGTTGCATGTAGCGTCCTTTGATCAACGCAGTGACGGAGCTAAGATTGCAAGGCTCATGCTCGATGAACGGATTACATTCACAGTCTCCACCCCCACTGAGTGTCGACTATGGTTGCAGGCGGGCGCTCACCATCTTCAACACTGTTCATCATGGCAGTGGGTCATTACCGGAGGCGAGCCGCAGCAGCCATCGTTACTGGAAGGTCTTTCCACTCTCGCACTACCACAGCTTAGGTTATATGACATGTACGGCCCGGCGGAACTTTCAATGGGCACGACCATGCGAGAGGTTTTGTACAGAACGAAGGACACTAATTCAGGCCAGTCTTCGAAGGGTGGTATATTACTGCCCAATTATTCTGCCTATATTCTTGATGACGATTTGAAGCCAGTCCCGGTCGGGGTTTCTGGCGAGATCGTCGGGGGAGGTCCCGGAGTTGCCGCCGGGTACTTGGCAGATTCACGGCTCGCTCAACAAGGGGAGGCTTTCATCACCAGACATTTTCCTGATGACTGGGCTGAGGCTCACCTTTGGACGCATCTATATCGCACTGGCGATCGAGGACACATGGAGGAAGACGGAACACTTGTCCTCGAAGGTCGTATCGACGGGGATAGTCAAGTAAAGATCCACGGCGTTCGTGTAGAGCTTGAGGAGATTGAGAAGGTAATACTCCGCACATCTGATGGAGCAGTATCTGAAGCAGTCGTGTGCCTGTCAAGCCATAGCGATGGTAAGGAGGGCTTGAAATACCTTATAGGCTATGTCGTACCGTCGCCAACCCACAAGCATAGCGCTACCGATGGATACTTGGCCCATCTCCTCTCACAACTTCCACTTGCCGCATACATGAAGCCATCGCGCCTGATTCCCGTTAACAAGATTCCTATCAATGCGCATGGTAAAATAGATCGCCGGAGCCTCAGTCGCATTCCCATACCTGAAGTGTTAGACGTTAACGGGACGCTGACGTGTCAGTCAACTTCTTTACCTCCCCTGTCAGACATGGAAACTCAATTGGTCGACCTATGGAGGCGAGTTTTGTCGAGTGATCTAGAAGGGGTAAGATCGGATAGTGATTTCTTTGGCGTGGGTGGTAATTCCATGGGCCTTGCCAACCTACAGCGGTTAATTGATGCTTCCTTTTCCGTCAAGCCCAAACTTAGCGATATCTTGGGCTGCAGTCAGCTCAGTAGAATGGCCAATCTAGTCGATGAGATGATAGCCCGGGAGGAGAACCACGAAATTGATTGGGAGGTGGAAACAGCAATCCCAGAACCTTGGCTCATCCATATGCTCCCAAGTACTGCCAGCAATGTGGCCACAAACGGTCCAGTTGTTGTCCTCACAGGGGCAACCGGGTATATTGGTGGACACCTACTTTCTCGTCTTGCCCAAGACAAAAGAGTATCTAGGGTCATCTGCTTGGTCCGAGAGGGGACTCCCTGGCAGTTCACAGACGATTCGGACAAGGTCACAACGATCACCGCTGACCTCGGGAAACCGGGTCTGGACCTCTCGTTTGAAGCTTTCTCCCGACTAACTGAAGAAGCCGATCTGATTGTTCACTGTGCAGCCAATCGCCACTTCTGGGACGACTACCGGGCCTTACGTTCGATCAACATAGGCTCAGTGAAGGAACTCGTCCGCATGGCGCTCCCTCGTCGTGTCCCTCTTCATTTCTTTTCCTCGTCTGCCGTTCACCAGATGGACGCGGACGAGGCCCGCAGGGACAACGGTTACATGGCCAGTAAATGGGCAGCCGAATGTCTGCTAGAGAAGGTGGCACAGCGACTCCGGCTACCAGTATATATCCATCGGCTGAATTGCGCTCCCAGCGACATCCCGCTACAGGCCGACCCGAATGTGGTCAAAGACTTTATCGAATATGCTATGCGTCTTGGCCATGGCGCATCTTTTGAGAGCATCCAGGGTCACGTTGACCTAATCCCATCCAAGCAGTTTACTGACCAGCTCCACGCTGCTCTCCTCGAGAGCCTCGTGCGAGCAGAGAGCACGGGTACCGAACATGGTACTGTATTCCCACTGACAATCTCGTATAACAGCCACATTCGGCTTGATATCTCTCACGCGCGGGGTCTCTTTGACGAGGATCAAACGGGGTGGAACGACCTGCCCATGATGGATGTTTTGCCCTGGACCGGTGCGGTCAAGAAGCTCGGACTGCCGTATGTCTTTGCCTCGCACGAGCTGACTATGTTGTCGTCATCAGGAAATTTAGTTTCTCGGCGGTAAGATCGTGGGATATTGGATTAGACGTAGTATGTACTACAGCCACATCATGAAATTCTGTCTTTATATTTGGTCTTGCATTCACCCTATTCGACTCACCGTTATAGTAGTTGAGTTGGAAATAAAGAGACCAGTATGATTGCAATTGACTGTTAACGGTTAGAGAGGTTGTATGGAGCTGTGTTGACCTCAGCAACCCTATTTTACTAGTCCCTTGCTTCCACTTTGTTTGAGCTAGGTAGCCTGTTCGACTGATGTTATTCCATACTATGCTGGATCCAGTATTAGCTATATCATGTGTATGGTTTAACTCAATTTACCCCGCAGAAGACTACACTATCCGAGCTCCAGATAACGAAATGTAGTGCAAGAGATGCGTTGTTCTGCAATGACTTCTTTTGTGACCTGCAAGGGTGAGCAAACTCCCTCGTATACATAACCAAGAAGAGGACTGCTGTGGCTGGCATTCAATGTTTGTAGGAAAGGTTCCTTACTAGCAGTATTAGCTGAACTCAAACTAGAGTAGCAATATGGTCTTTGTAGGAACTATTTCTAATTCTCTACTCTGGCCCGTTGAAGCGTTGCGGATGGTTTTATAAATCAATTCATTTCATATTTAAGGCCACTAACGCATTAATAACATGTCATTAAATGAAGCGAATAGAATTTACCAGGTTCTGGAGGTAGGCAAAGAATAACAAACATCATTCCCTTCGGACTCAAGCAGGTACCAAGCTGATCTTCGTCCCCCACTTCAGAACAACCCCGAGCCTCATTGCCGCCGTATATGGCTTGTCATCCCGGGGCACAATCTCTTTGAATTGCTGCAGAATCCTCAGTAGCACATAGCTGGCCTCAGTGCTCACCAGTACATGCGCGGGACAAATCCGGGGCCCACCTCCAAAGGGCACGTACCGCCACATGGGCCGCTCCGTTTCCCAGCGTTCCGGGCGGAATTCCTCGGCGTCGGGCCCCCAGGTATCGGGGTCGCGCTGCATCAGGTAGCGGTTACCGTGGACGATGTCGCCCTTCCGAATGAAGATAGGCTGGTCGCCATGGGGACCCCCGCCCACGGGGAGGGTGGTGTCTTTCATCGCGATACGTACCATTTGGAGACTATTAGGGTAGAGCCGGTGGACTATCATCAATCTATCAACGGCCAAGAACTATCGGATATCCTATCTACTCGTACGATAGAAACTTACTCTCATTGAGAACATATCGCAGGTACTGCAGGGATCGCAATAGCTCCCATGTGATGGGTTGGCCTGGCGGAGCCCGCTTCAGGATCTCCGCGCGGAGCTTCCGCACAACCTCGGGATGACGGGCTAGGACATATAGAGCATTGCTGATGTGCATCGAGGTGGTGTCATTGCTGGGGACCCAGGTGCCGATGAGTTGTGAGCGTAGCGCCACCGGGTCCTGCAGTTGGTTGGCCATTGTCCACAGCAGATCCGTGCGGTCGGACTTGGTGCCCGTCTCGCGACATTCGCGGACCTCGGCGAGCGTCCGGTGGATGTGGGCGTCGAGGAAACGGTGCACAAAGGCGATCCGCTCTAACCAGCGTTTACTGTAATGGAGGGCCGACAATTTGCCTAATTGCAGCCGCATGCGCATCCCCTGCATTACCTCGGTCATTGCCCAGGATAACTCTGCGTTGCGAGCATCAAGGAGGGAGTACACCGACTCTCCGAGTAGGAATTCTGTAGAGGTATCCAGGAACTATAATCGGGGGATTGTGGTCACCCGTAAGCTTATGAGGACTGACAGAAGAGAGGCGAGAAGGGAAAGGAGAAAACGCACCCATCGCCCAAGTAACGGCTGCACATCAACCACCTCCTTCTCGTCCTTTGGAAACAGGGCTATTAGGCGATCCACATGGCCCTCCAGCCTCTCCAGCTTGGAGTATTCCTTTCGGTCAAAGTACGGCATGACCAGATTGCGACTGAACTGCCAATGCGACCCGTCACTAGTCGACACTCCGGGCCCCGTGAACGGGCTGATGGCTCCATTCCCCAGCCGGATGGGTCCCACACCAAAGTCCTCCCATCGCGAGGTCGACATGGCTTTCATATTCTCAACCTCACTCGTATAGACCATCCGGGCGCCCATGAAGGTGGCGGTAAATGTTTTGCAGCCCTGGGCCGCGAAGAGCTCCTTCTGGAAGGGGAGCCAGCGGTCCTCTCGCAGGGCGCGGACCATTGCGTATACATAATCAAGGCCGAGGATAGGGTCAAGGTGTTTGTAATGGGGAAGGCGTGGAAACTTGTGCTTTCGTAGGGCGAGGCTGTAAGAGATATCCCCCAGGATCCTGCTGAGAGCGTAATATATGACGAGGAGGAGAGGAATTGCGATGGGGAGCTTAGTTGCAAGCGTCATTTTTTTTTTTTTTTTCCCTTCTTAGTGTATCTGTGTATGTGTTTAATCAGCCACGGCTCAAGCCAAGGGTATCGATTCATTTATGATATGTTGCATTAACAGAGCGGTTCTGCCCCTCCTCCTGATCCCCCTCGCATGTACTATGGAGGCTAGAGCACAATAGGCATCTCGGAAGCGGGTGCATTTCTTTCTCCCGGAGAAACTGTGCAACACTGGGATATACAACTTGGAGAATGTATACGACGAAAATGCGCAGAGCACGGATGTGCATAAAGCATATTATGCAAAGTACTATTGACCCAGAGTAGCGGTCAGCTGCTATAGGAATATGCAAGGAGTACAAGAGGTAAACCCCCTTTATTCTTCTTACATACGCACATTCTTCTTGTGGCCCGGCAGTTCTTTTCCGTGTTTCTCGGCCAATCTGTCATTTACAGGCACATGTGAAGTTATTGGCCAGTTTAACTAAATAAATTCAGCCCGAGTACACCGCTCCCCTATATATAAATATATATACATAGTGGCCCGGGGGGGTTGGCAGAATTTAAGTAACGGATAGTTGTAAGTCAGTTATTAAAGTTGTGACTGGTTGACAGCGGTTGTCAACCAGTATTAAAGATTATTAATGACTATTAATGATTATTTAAATGTTATTAAATAGTTCATGGTAATTGTAACAGTTGTTTAGTAAATTGCAGTTATTAAATAGTTATCATTAAATAATTAATTATTTTAAATAATTTATAAATAATATAAAATCGTTTTTAATAGATATATATTTAATAGATTTTTATAAAAATATTTAATAATTAAAAAATATTTATTATTAATATTAACTATTAATAACTATGTATAGGTAATTGTGCAGGTTATTTATTATTTTCAATATCTACGGAGGCCTATAGCGGCCACTCCGCAACAACGGTTCTCCTCGTTAAAGTCCATTTACCGCTTTCTCAACCGCTTCCCTTATTAGATTACTATAGAATCGCTTATTTACTTCTTTGATCCTCGTACGTAACTATGCCTCGTTCAACAATTGACCTTGAGCTGTACAAGACTGAGATTACCGCTTTGTACCGAAGAAATGAGCCAGTGGCTGTAATTCAAGATTATCTAAAGGAGTTATTCAATCTCCTGCTCAGTAAGTATACACTTGAATCATGTTTTCAAGAATAGGGTTTACTGTATCAGAATCGTGCAGTTAGTATTAATACTGATATACAAGCACGGATAAAGATACTCTTTTTCTAGATTAGTCTTGAAGATAAAGATATTCTTTATATTCTATATCAGGAAGAAGTGACTCTGGCATCTTGCATGCTTAGATGTATACAGAAAAGTCTTGGACTTGTATACTGTATTAAGTCTTTTTTTAAAAGACAGTATTAAACTGAGGCTATTCTACAAGCTTTTCTTGAGAAATCTGAGAAGGGTAGAATTTAAGGATTTAGTAAAAGATTACTCTACTAGTATATATATACAAGAGGCTATATTATTACTCAGTAAGTTTCTACTTCTACTTCTGTATATTATACTTATTTTATTTAGAGATTGTTTTTTTTAAACCTACTGTACAATATTTCCTGATCGAGTTTTTACCTGTTGTTATCAGCTGCAGCGTTAATAAGGAGAATATATTGTACCAGGACCAAATTTTATTTAGTCAGTAGATAATTATATAAAACTTAAGCTGTATAAAATTGAAATATATATAGAAATAGATGTTTATTCTTGCTATATTATCTAGATTTATTGTAGTATTACTGCTTGTACAGCTCTAAGTGTTTTAAATCAGTTTTTAGATATTGTTGAAACTGTATAGCTATAACTATAAAAAATTTGATCTAATTATAGCTTAAAAAGAGATTATTTTTAGGATATTTATCTACAGCTTCAGCAGGCGTATAATCTATCTATTTAGAAAGCTGATTGCTGGATAGAAGGAAGAAGTACTAAAAATTAAAGAATTAAGGCTTGGTGGAAACAGTTTTTAAAGAGTACTCTCTATAAGTGATGAGTAAGTTATTATACTTCTATACAGAATCAATTTCTAATTAAATAGATATACTTTTATATACTAAAGAATAAAAGTCTATTCAGCAAAAGCTGTACTGTTGATTAGATTGTTTTATTAAATATTTATATATCTATAATTTGTACAGAGATCTATAGTTATATAGAACTTTAGAATATTTATTAAATCTGGAAGTAATATAATCGGTTAAACTCTGTTGCTGGAAAACTATATATATTTTATTATTATTTAAATAAAGATGTACAAGACTACGGGCTTTCTATTAAACAAGAGATTCTGGATATACAATGATAATCTGTACACGGATTTAATAAGTAATCTCTAGAAATCTAATGTACAGTCTAGATACTGATTAATATAGATATTAATAAGTATCTATTAATAGAAACTCTTCAATTCTGTTGCACAGTATTACTGGAGATTGGTTTTGACTCTGAAAAACTACTATTACTTTAGTTAAAGAATAAGACAACCTCTTTTTATACAATCTATTTGGAGCTAAGAGAGATTATTAGTTTTTATATAGATTTTTTTATTAAGTTTTTTCTTGACTTATTATCCTGATCAACAGCTGGCCGAGGTTCAAATCCCAAGGCAGAATAGTGTCGTACTAATAAAAAGTTAGATTTCTTTGTAGAAGAAAGTCTAAAAATATTTCTATTTCTATAAAAATAGTATCTTCTACTAGACTATACTTTACTATCTTAATTCTCTTGTATATGTACTAAGATATCTTCTTTATCAGGACTTTCTAAGTATTGTACTGAAATAGGTTAACTTTATATATTAACTGAATATATAGCCTGTGGTGTAATATCTTCTAAAATTGTTGATTTAATATCTTCTTCTTTTTATCTGGATACTGTATTGTTTATACTCTAGTAGATTCTATTCTTTTTCTCTTGTATATTTTAATCTTGCTTATTATTAGATTAATGAGAAGCTACTGTATTATCAAGACTATGCCAGACACCACACCGACTATTTTTTTTTAAGATAATTATTTTTTTTTATTTTATAACAATTGATGTACAAGATAATTAAATTATAAAAAGTCTAGAACAGATAGATATAATTAGTTTTAATATTCTATATAGAGAATACTAATGTATAATAGAGTATATTAAAA